>JAEIFP010000864.1:0-29531 GCA_018903935.1 Drosophila insularis
ATACCGTGCAATAAGATATACATAGGGACGACCAAATCGAAATTAAAAACTAGGATTTCCCAACACAAATCTGACTATAAAATGAGACATTACTCAGACACATCAAAAACAGCACTAATGACACACTGTGCAACTAGTGGCCATGCACCGAATTTCGAAGAGACAACAATATTAGATGAAGAGCGGCACTACAACAAAAGGTTTACCATGGAGATGCTACATATCATCAATACACCGAGCGCCAAACGACTTAACTTTAAGACTGATACCGACAACTGCGCTCACATATACAGACATTTACTTGACAAAAATTAGTTCTTAACTCCACGTCGAACGGTGCTGACGTGTTAAATAATGTATGTTACAAAATTGTTAAATGTCACATAATTGTTAAATGTTTCTTGTATTTTATTGTAGTTGCCGCTGCGCAACCGAAATATATCGGAAAAGAAATAAATTTAAAAACTACGTTTTATTTTTTATTTTTATTTGGAAAAATGACCTGAAGCCTGATAGAATTTTAGATAATTAAGTATATGCAAATTTTATATATTTTTTGTATGGTAAAAAGCATTTCTTTATCTCCATTTTAATTGAGTTCTCACATTTTGCTTTAATAAATTCGTACGAATTTTTTTGTACACGTTTGGAAAAGAAAAAAAAAAATGTGCAATTTTAAATTTGTTTTTGGTTTTTTTTTTTATTTCAATTTTTTTTGCGCAAATTTAGTGCAAGGCAACGATTGCAATTGATAATAACAAATTATATATGTATTTACTTTAAATGTAATACGAAACTGAAACTTAAATGAAATTAGTAGTGTAAACATATAATTAAATATTACCTAAAATAAATGAATGCTGGGCAATTACGATGTTTCAGAAACAAAAAGTTGATGCATCATAAAACGATTGTAGTTCTTAATCAAAAAAGAGAAAAAACAATTTTTATTAAAAATATACAACTCATAATTCGTCTTTGAATTGTTTCTTAATGTGATATTGATTGAGCATATAATTAAGCACTTGCCAGGCATATCTTGGACAGATTTGACCCGCTATAATGATCAATCCAGCCAACTGAAATACGAAAATAAAAACAATATTTATTTATCTCTTCTTAAGTATTATACTCACATAAATGATGATATATGCTGTAATATATAGAACCAGCGGTCGATGGAGGTCCATTTGGTTTAGCTGGCAGGCACATCATATGAAACTGAACAGTAAGACAGAATATACTTTTATTTATATGGATATTAGCAGAAAACGAGAACCTTTTATAGGTTAAACAAATTGTTTCTTAGATTAAAAACGAGAAAATGATTTTTAGAAACATTTAAAATCTCTTATTTAGTAGGCAGCTGATAAAAGAAAGTTAGCAGAGACGAGTAGAAAACAGCGCTTAACTAGTTTGAATTAAATTAAGATAAAGGGATACTTTTAACAGCTTATTTCAGGGGTTCGCATACCTCGTAGAATTGTCCACTAGTTTTCCAAAGATATTATTTCTGATTAATCTTGAGAAGGTATCGCTAATGATTGTCAAGAATATTTTACTTTTATGAATTGTCTTGTTGGGGTGAGTCCCTAAGAGCTGTGGTGTAGTGTTCTGGTTATTAAAGTGTTATTTAATGTGTTGTAAAATGTTCCGAATTTGATTGGCCATCTGCATCTAAACCATTAAAAGTTGTAATGGTTTTTCTGATGGATTTTCTTGTTCTTTGAAAATTTTGCCATTCTTCTCACTTGCATTAGGTTGATCTAACGATTCTAAAGTTTTCGCTGCGCTCTTGTCACATGATGTTATTAGTTTTAACGGTTTTCTCATAATTTTTTTTAGTTTTTTGTCCATTACAATGTCTTCATCGATTTGTTTTTTTTTGTTTGTTTTCTTGATGTTTTTGTTCAATGATTTCATTTCGATTGTGCTTTTGATATTCCATTCCATGAAATTCCATTTCGCGAAAACGGGTAGTAATTTTTTGCCTTCGTCTATTTGGTTTTCCTTTGGTGTTGGCAAATGAGATATGGGTGTTAGTCATAAAGTAGATAAATTTTAATCTATGTCAGGAGTACGAAATTCAAATATACCCAGCTATGGTATTTGATGTTCTTCAATTTCGACTAGTTTGGAGGTAACTACATACGCTGTGGCTAATATATCTCTGAAACAGGCCACCATTTTGGGGATAATCTTCTCTGTACAACAATGTTGGACAATTTGAAAGGAATTTATGATGTAATGTCCCGATGGTTCGAGGACTCGACTCAAGTTAGGATTTATTGGCACTCCGCTTTTAGTTCTCAACAATTTGTCTTTTTTAGATTTGGTGAGTTTTGGTATCATTGACTTGTTTCCTTTAATTGCGTTATCTTTTGTTTTAATTGGTATTAATAATTTTTTGTATACTTTACTAATTTCCGAGCTAGAAGACGAATAAAATTTGCATCCTATTTTGTGTACTGTTATAACCGATTGATTACTTGATGGTCTATTACATTTTTCACAAATATTTTTAAATTGACGAATTTTACTTTGTTTAATTTGAGGAATTTGAGTCGTGTCCCCCAAGTGAATCGCAGAATTTTCTTGTTTCCCAATTTCCCCAGTTGGTTTGTCTTTAGAAGATCGCCCACATTTCTGACAATTTTCGATTATATTGCACTCTTTTGCTGTGAAATATATGGTGGAATGGCTTTCTGCTCTCTGGAATCCCCATGGTCATTTAATTTACATTTTCGTCTTCTTGCACTATCTTTGGATATATTGAATTGATCAGTTAATATATTAGTATGTATGGGTAACTTACTTTCGGCTTCATTGTTTGGGCTATTTGCGGTTATCTCATCATGTTCAGTCAATATGCTCTTCTCAATGGGTGTCCAGAAAAACTCATCCATTATGGAGATAACGTCTGGTGCCGTTGTTTCCGCATCTTCATGGGATTGCTGTGATAGAAACTAATAAAATACTTAAAGTAGCAACAAGATCAGAAACAAAAAAATTAATACATAAGGAAAACAAATTTAACAATAACAGAATAGAAACACCAAGAATATATGAAATAATAAATCCTAACGAAGCCAAAAAATACGCGCAAATTAAATTCAAAAAATGCAAATGTTTTATTACCAAAAATAAAGAAAAATTACTCTCCTTCATAGGCGATTTGATCATTAGTGGAAGAATAGATCTAGATCGATTCCTTCCAAGGCTTAAAAAAGAAGCCTGTGCTCAAAAAATCCATAAACTGAAGATAGACATGTCAGAAAAACTATTTAGGTCACTTACACCAAATGAACTAAAACAAAAAGGAAAAGACACATTAAAACATTTAGAAATAGCAGTTCTACCTCAAGTAAAAGTAATAACAAATATAGAAGAAATAAGAAATACATTAAATAAATATCATAATGACCCAATAGAGGGAGGTCACTGCGGGGTAAACAGAACACTAGGAAAAATAAAAAGAGATTTCTTTTGGAAAAATATGTCTCGGGATGTTGCAACATACATCAAAAATTGCGAAAAGTGCAAACTAGCCAAAGTAACCAGACACAACCACTCCCCATTGGTCATAACACCAACCCCTGCAACCACTTTTGACACAATAATAATAGATACAATTGGACCATTACCAAAAACAATGAACGGTAATGAATACGCAGTTACTATTATCTGCGATCTGTCCAAATATCTCATATCAATACCAATACCAAACAAAAGTGCAAAAGCGGTTGCAAAGGCAATATTTGAAAAAATTTATTTTAATTTACGGTTCAGTGAAAACAATTCTAACAGACATGGGAACAGAATATATGAATTCAATACTAATAGAACTTTGCAAAAATTTTAACATAAATAAAATTAACTCCACGGCGCACCATCATCAAACTCTTTGAACAATAGAAAGAAGCTATAGAACTTTCAATGAGTACATCAGGTCATATATATCCATAAAAAAAGACGATTGGGATGAATATCTAGCATACTTCACATATTGCTTTAACACCACTCCATCCACCGTACATGGTTATGCACCTTTTGAACTAGTCTTTGCAAAACATCCTAAACTTATCGGTCACTTGGCTGACTTTTTTAAACTATGCGTAGCGGTTGCATTGCTTGATAATTGTCTATATATACTTGTAGCTAATTCATAATGTCACACCAATACCAAATAGAAAACAATAAGAAAAAGAGTCACACCACTACAACCACAGCAAGAAATATTAATTCCAAAAAAATAGATCTTTACATTTTACATATGCATACATATATACATATACTATGATGAATATATTTTTGTATATCTGTGTCTGGCTTTTCCAAACACACACGACCTACCATTCTGTTTGATATTGTGCCTAAATCCATGACTTTTGACACAAGATTTCCTACAAACATAATTAAGTATATGCAAATTTTATATATTTTTTGTATGGTAAAAAGCATTTCTTTATCTCCATTTTAATTGAGTTCTCACATTTTGCTTTAATAAATTTGTACGAATTTTTTTGTACACGTTTGGAAAAGAAAGAAAAAAAAAATTGTGCAATTTTAAATTGGTTTTTCTTTCTTTTTTTTATTTCAATTTTTTTGCGCAAATTTAGTGCAAGGCAACGATTGCAATTGATAATAACAAATTATATATGTATTTACTTTAAATGTAATACGAAACTGAAACTTAAATGAAATTAGTAGTGTAAACACATAATTAAATATTACCTAAAATAAATGAATGCTGGGCAATTACGATGTGACAGAAACAAAAAGTTGATGCATTAAAAAACGATTGTAGTTCTTAATCAAAAAAGAGAAAAAACAATTTTTATTAAAAATATACAACTCATAATTCGTCTTTGAATTGTTTCTTAATGTGATATTGATTGAGCATATAATTAAGCACTTGCCAGGCATATCTTGGACAGATTTGACCCGCTATAATGATCAATCCAGCCAACTGAAATACGAAAATAAGAACAATATTTATTTGTCTCTTCTTAAGTATTATACTCACATAAATGATGATATATGCTGTAATATATAGAACCAGCGGGGGATGGGGGTCCATTTGGTTTAGCTGGCAGGCACATCATATGAAACTGAACAATAAGACAGAATATACTTTTATTTATATGGATATTAGCAGAAAACGAGAACCTTTTATAGGTTAAACAAATTGTTTCTTAGATTAAAAACGAGAAAATGATTTTTAGAAACATTTAAAATCTCTCATTTAGTAGGCAGCTGATAAAAGAAAGTTAGCAGAGACGAGTAGAAAACAGCGCTTAACTAGTTTGAATTAAATTAAGATAAAGGGATACTTTTAACAGCTTATTTCAGGGGTTCGCATACCTGGGAGAATTGTCCACTAGTTTTCCAAAGATATTATTTCTGATTAATCTTGAGAAGGTATCGCTAATGATTGTCAAGAATATTTTACTTTTATGAATTGTGTTGTTAGGGTGAATCCCTATTAAGAGCTATGGTGTAGTGTTCTGGTCAAAGAAGGCTTCTTCACAAGTAAATTCATTTCTAAGTTATTAAAGTGTTATTTAATGTGTTGTAAAATGTTCCGAATTTGATTGGCCATCTGCATCTAAACCATTAAAAGTTCTAATGGTTTTTCTGATGGATTTTCTTGTTCTTTGAAAATTTTGCCATTCTTCTCACTTGCATTAGGTTGATCTAACGATTCTAAAGTTTTCGCTGCGCTCTTGTCACATGATGTTATTAGTTTTATTTAATGTGTGCTAAACGGACGGACGGACGGACAGACGGACATGGCTAGATAGTCTCGGCTGTTGATGCTGATCAAGAATATATATACTTTATGGGGTCGGAAAAGCTTCCTTCTGCCTGTTACATACAATTTGGCGACTTTAATATACCATTTCACCCTATGGTTGTATGGTATAAAAACCGTTAAAGATACGCCCAAAAAATGTACTGTCATTCTCAATAGAATTACCAACCCAACGACATAATCTAACACACGAAAGAAATCAATGTCAAAACAATTATGTCTAAAATTTTTTGCCGCCACTTTTCGTACTTGCATATGTATGTACAGGACTTGAAATAAAATGCTGCAGATCCTTTTTAAAAAATCCTTAGACAAGCTCTTAAACGAAAGTAACGTCAATAAACGCATTAAAAGCGCATTGACCTTGGATTTTGTGACCATTGTGCCATACAATACATACATATATATATAATGCATTTCCGAATCATTGGGCATTGGCAAAAATTTCACATATACAGTAGTTACTCAAATGAATGAAATCATAAATTATGAAGTCTGGAGTAAGGACCTATTGGTGGTCATTTTGAATTACAAGTCAGTTGGGTGGTAATATTTATGCGATCTATTGGCCATAAAAATATTCTACACAGAATAAGATTCAGACTGAAGTTCAGAAGCAAATAATGCTTACCAGACCCACAGGCACTGGCTGTGGCCCACACATTCACCCACTATCCACATGCCAGTTTCATCCATTTCGACATTAACATGTGTGTATGTCCCCATTGATGTCGTAGTTCAGTCTGCTGTTATATCAGTTCTGACTCGAGACAATTTTGCACTTGAAGACGCATATTTTATGCTTTTCTGGGTTACTACCATCTTCTACTTGAAAGTTTTCAACTATTTGATTTATGGTTTGGGAGCGCTTAGGAGGATGAATGGTACGATTTGGAATCAATTAGTAGTACATATTTTTCAGCATTTTGTTTTGCATAAGCTTTTTCCATTAGTCTCTATGGGTCTCAGTCCAAATCTTATCCTACGACTCTTCAGCTCTATAACTTCATTTGAGCTAAAATATATTACATTCGACTCATACCAAGTGTGACAGTAGAAATGTCTAGTAGGCTATGACAATATACATGGCTCAAAAGTTAAATGGCAAAATATAAATTTACTTATTCACACTTCCTTTGTGAAGTTTGGTTTATTTTTTACTTGATTTAAGTAGGCAATGACAATTTGTAGGCAGTCACAAAATTCAATATACCAATGTGTTACCCAGTCTAAAATCATTCTTCTCTAAACAATAGACATCTGCTTGAATGTCAAAAAAGTGACATTCGGATATACTACTCTCAAATTGAGTTGAGTGAATATGAGAGCGAAACGGAATAAGTATGAGTGAGTGGATAGGCTTGCTTTATACTCGGCCGCACAATGTTAAAACAGAGAGTATAAGAGAGTATGTTTCGAATGTATCCGAATGACAGGTGCCGACACAGCATTTTTGTTGTTTTTTCGTTGTGCGTACAGAATCTGTACTTCAAAACCTATAAAAACGAAAGCAAATACATAGACAGATTACATTTTAATATTCATTTCATATACTTATTTACATATATACTACATTTAATTCAAGTTTGAGTTCAAGAACATTATTTTATTAATATTATCTGCATTTGCAGCAATTAAGCAGCGTTTTCAGTAATTAAATTTCTTGCGTTTGAAAAGGTTCTTTCAGACGCCGCGCTGCTTGCCGGTATACAAAAAATATTGCAACTTGCTTTGTGCAATAAAGGAAAAAATTTTTGGTGCATGTGCTAGTGCATCGAAATTTGTGCTGTACGGTACATTTATATTGGAGTACCCTTTTATTTCTTGGTCAATTTGGTTATTATTCGGATCAGCTTGTTGAACCTCTACAATATCAGCAAATTCGTCATTTGCTATTCAAGTTCAACTAGCTCATCTCCATTTTCATTTTTTATTCTTGAGAAAAATTGCCACATTTCGCTGCGACCCCTCTTTTCTATTAAGCTCTACAATCCAGAATGCAGATTCTCCTTTATTTCCTGTGCAAGGATCTCTCTTATGCTCGCCGCTCTTTTAACAACCTGTATATTTTAATTGAACTAAATTAAATCTGAAAGAAATTACACAAAAAACATTTGACTATAGCAATAACAAAACAAACGAAAACAAAAACAATAAAATACGCTTTAAATTACATACTTTCTCACATTGGATAGTTTTTCCTCCTTCCATTTTTGCGAATGCTGTGTTTCAACGATGCAAAGAACATAAATACACAAAATATGTACCCTGATACTTGAATAACTCAAATGTTTTTAGATCTGTCAAATTTGTCACTCCGTTTTATTCAGTACTCAGTCAGAACTCAGTGTCATTCAATTTGCTTTGTATGAGTCACTCACTCTATTCAATTCTATCCGAGTATACTCTATTTTACTTATTAAGTGAATGAAGTCATGCAGCTGTCTAGTAAACAACATACAATACAAAAAAAAAAGTTTATTCAATTGGAAAAAAGTATAAGTTTCAAAACAAAAAATTCTTTAACATCCTGTGTCCTAGAAACAACAAGCCATCCTGCCGTTTATATTCTAAGAGATACTTAGCCGTAATTCAAGTTTGTTTTAAAGGTAACTTATAACTTCTGAAGTCCTTTTGAAAGCAATTCAGGACCATTTTAAGATGTTCTGCTATGGGCTTTAATTGCTGACAATGATTTTTGAGTGTTAGGACCCTATGCCTGGTGGCTGATCCGCTAGGTTTTGGTCCTGGTCCTGGTCCTGGTCGACTTTTCTCAACTGCATGAAACTAATTAACCATTTTCAACGTTTCCGTATTCAAGCATGTCGAAATCATCTGGTGATTCTCCAGTGGGTACGAATTTGATGCTGCTTCTAAAGTCTGCAAATGAACCGTTAAAAAAAACTGAACTGCTCAGCAAGTTGGGTGTAGACAAAATGGAAAAATCTAAACAAAATGCCGCAGAGGTAGAGTTAAATGCTGTATTGTAACGAAATACATGGATTACTATATGCCAGCTACTCATTCCACAGACGTGGCCGAATTACTAGGATACAAGGATGCATCGCAGAGTGACATAAGCTCGAGCACATCATTTGAAACTATGTGCAGTTATATATATATACCGGCTACACACTCCATGGATGTTTCGGAAATATTGGATAGGAAGAGCGTGTCGATTATCTCTATACAAAGCAGCGACGCCTCCAAAACGGACTTCGATATTTAATTAAAACCAAACTAAATTTTACATCCAAATTCAACAAATGCATAAAAATTTATTAGTGTAATTCCGATATGGCGAATGGCCATATAGTCATGGTTTACACTTTCCAAAAAATTTGTTCACAAACACGAAAAATCTGTTAATAACAAACAATATAAATCTTTTTGAAGATCTGAATCATTAACGGGGCAAATTTTTTTCTCCAGCATCATTTGGAAATCTAGTGTTATGTATGATCAATCGGTTGAAAAAATAATTTCAGTACAAAATATGGCATATCTCTTGCGGTTATGAACAAGCTATTTGGTCAACATCTGTAAATATAACAATTATGGCAATTGTTGTGCAGGGATTGAAGGGAAATTTACATTTTTAATGTGCTTACATTATTTTCAAACTCTTCTTGCATGTTGTCTTTTTTTTTAAGTTTTTTAAAAGTAAGAAATTCTTGGTTGTGGGTAGATGGGCCTTTTTGTTTTCGTTAGTTGGTCGACAACTTTCACAACCATAACAGCTCTTTCAAAGGTAATTGTTAAAAAATATATTTCATTTTATTATGGGGAGCACCACACAATGAAATACATACACACTCATCTGTAGAGTGTATGTATGTACGCATGTATTTGTATATGTAAATGGAGCCCATAGATCGCATTTCTGGTCATGTGTGTGAGCCAGGGTCCATGTCAAAATAAGCAACTCTCCACAAAAATATGCAGAAAACTCCTCCTGCTACCCCTGATACTCCTATCTCCATCTCCTAGAGCCAGAAGAAGAGCTATGTTGAGGGAGGGATGTTGAGTTCATTGGCGCATTGTTTGACTTGACTTTTTGGTTGTCAGAATGTTGCCTGTTGGCTGTGTGTGTGTGTGTGTGTGTGTTTGTTAGTCTGGCTCTTGTTATTTTAGCCAAAAGCTGTTAAATTGCTTGAAACAAAACAGAACTGCACAGAGCAAATATGGCGTAGTCATGGCATTCCATGATATGCCATTCATCTACTAATAACTACTGCAAATGTATAAAAACAAAAGGGATGAACCACGTTCATGGCCATTTGCCATTATTTTGGGGCGGGTGTCAAAAGGAATATGTGGTGCGAAATACTTGGCACTTAGCTTTAGATTACTGGATTATGGCGTAAGACAAATTCCGCCTAAGACTTAACTGGACCAAATACTAGTCGAATTCCGGACCGCATTTAAGGCTAAAATGGTGGTGAAATTTTCTCACATTCTACTTTGATTTACTTTCGATTTCATTTCTCATTTTCTTTGGTAAATATTGTTAATTTTGAAAATTATATTGGTAAATATGTAATTTTATATAATATAAAATAATTTGTATATAATTATTTGTAAATTTAATTTCAAAAATAAATTGAATTTAAAATTAGTTTGCAGATTACCTTATTTAATGTTATTGTGAGTTTTATATATTTGTTAATATTCTAAGAAAAATAAGAGTCTTTATTATTATAATTCCTGCTCTTCAGTTTGCCTCAAAGAAAATTTTAATTTTAATTCGCAGTTTTCAGTTTTCTCTATTCAAGAAGGTCTTTTTTCTATTGGGGTATTTATATCCATAATTATGAACTTAATAATTCGATTTAAGAAAAAAAACTTTAGCAAGGCCAACAAAATTGCTTTTTGACGTAAGAAATAATTAAAATATTTATAGGAAAAAAACATTGTCGTGAATGATTATATATTCTTAAACACTATAAAAAAATGTTTTAATCAAAAATCTCAATGAAAAAATGAAGAGATAAAAATTGCATTTTTTTTTTTTTTTAACTGTTAGCACTTTTCAAGAGTAAAGAATTTCGTTTTCGTACCGTAAAACTTTCTTTCATAAAAAAAAGACATTAAAAGCTTAATCCTTTTATAATATTTTTCTTTGATATCTTTGTTGTTACCCTTTGCAGAGGGTATAATAAAATTGATTAATTGTTTGATCTAATATATAGAAGGAGTTTCACTTTAGTTAAAAGGAAAGAATAATGAGTAAACACTTTGACTGTTATTTACTTAATTATTAAAAAAAATATGATCAGATCATCTAATAGAAAGATTGAAACAGCTTAAATAAGCTGCAAAGAAATATAAAGAATGCAAAATCTAAATTGATAATTTTTGTCTATCTTAATAGTCCAGAAAGAGTATATCAGCTGCATTTATTAACATTTTTATTCTTTTTATTTATAAGACAGTCTGACATTGAACTATCCAACATAACATGCCGGGCATTTTATACTTTTATACCCTGTACCCTGATGGAAGAAAGTGCCACATAGACAACGTTTACAACAGTCGACAATTTGAGAAACAAGAACAATGAGTGGAACACTTTAATGTCTATGCCTATGTCTATTTAATCAAATGTCTGCTGATTTCTCCACTTGTTAAAGGGTAGTTCAAAATCGAATCCTTGACTGACATCGTTTAATATAAACACTAACCATAGAATACATACATAGATGCGTCAAACTCAAGATTTTTTGATTACAAACGCTAGCCTGAGCCTGGAACCCCAGAGAACTTCGGCAAAAGCCGAACAGCCTAGAACCCCAGAGAGCGGCCGCAGCGAGAGCGAAAAACGTTTGCTCGCAGCACTGTCGCTACGCATCGAAAATAATTCAGTCTGCCATAGATCGCAGAACGATGAACGCATGTCTGTGTCGCTGTGTTCTCGTTTTGCATATGTATGTGTACACTCGTCGGTACATGCTCAGGCTTCGTAGTGTGTGTGTGAGACGTGAAGTTGTACAACATCGCATTTCAATCGCTTCTCGCAGACTTTTTGAGTTTTCGACGAGCTAGCGACAATGCGAGAATGAGATGCGTGCTTAACTACAGAACTCGACGGCACTTCTCAAAGTCTCGACGTGGCTCTGTTGTTAGTGTGCTCGCTTAGCGATCGGGCGGCCGGGGTTCGACTCCCATCTTGGTCGAAGTTTTTCATAATGCTTTATATATTTTTTTGATACATTTTTATTTAACTTAAAGAAATGTTGCTTTTTGAAGAGAGAAATAGAATTTTTGGGGCATACTATAAAGAATCAGAAGATATGTATCTCAGACGCAAAGACCAAAGCTGTAAACAAATTTCCTATGCCGATGAATCAAAAGCAGCTCCAAAGTTTTCTTGGCCTGGTTGGTTATTTTCGCAAGTTCTTTGCAGATTTTTCGATTATAGCCAAGCCTCTTACTGATTTATTAAAAAACGATGCAAATTTTAGATTCAATGAGAGTCAGATAAAATCTTTTAATTTGCTAAAAAAATTGATAACACAGAAACCTGTTCTGCAAATATTTAACCACAAGTTTGAAACAGAAGTACATACAGACGCATCGATTGATGGCTTCGGAGCAATTTTATTACAAAAGTTACCCGATGATAAAGAATTGCACCCTGTATACTACATGAGCAAAAAGACGACCGAAGCGGAAAGAAAATTCACTAGCTACGAATTAGAGATTTTGGCGGTAGTTGAAGCATTTCGTAAGTTCCGAGTTTACCTTCTAGGTATGCATTTTAAAGTTATAAGCGATTGTAATGCGTTTGCAAAGACGATGGATAAAAAAGATGTGTGCACTAGAGTCGCACGATGGATTCTGTTGGTTGATGATGAAGAACTAATTGTAGTTCCCTCTACTCTGCAACGGGAAATTATTAAGCATGCTCACGAAAGAGGTCACTTTTCTGTGAAAAAGGCGAAGGAAATAATTGCAAAGGAGTAATATATCCCAAAATTAGATGAGAAAATACAACACCAAATAAGATGCTGCATTCCATGCCTAACACTTAATCGAAAGCTTGGTAAAAAAGAAGGAGAACTGCATCCACTGCCGAAAGAAGAACTGCCTTTTCAGACGTTCCACATCGATTTTCTTGGACCCTTAGAGTCAACTCACAAGCAGTATAAGCACATTCTTGCAGTTATCGATGGCTTTACAAAATTTTGCTGGTTGTACCCGACGAAAACGACATCTACGAAGGAAGTAATCACAAGACTACAACAACAAAGTTTAATTTTTGGAAATCCAGTTCAAATTATTTCTGACAGAGGTTCTGCGTTTACTTCTGACGAGTTTAAAGAGTATTGCAAGGCAGAAAATATCGAACTTCACGCAGTTACGACCGGTCTTCCACAAGCGAACGGACAAGTCGAACGCCTTAACGCTGTTATTATATCCGTGTTGTCAAAGATTTCGATAGAAGACCCTAGCAAATGGTATAAGTTTGTCGGCAAAGTACAACAAACGATAAACTCAACGTACAGCAGGAGCACACATTCAACGCCGTTCGAACTACTGATTGGTACAAAGATGCACACAAAAGACGACCTTAAGCTGAAAGAAATAATACACGATGAGATGATTCAGATTTTTAACGACAACAGAGATGATCTACGGAATATAGCGAAGCAGCAGATCCTTCGTATGCAAGAAGAAAATAAGAAGACCTACAACTTACGTCGCAGACCTGCTTCCATATACAAAGTCGGTGATCTGGTAGCTATTAAAAGAACCCAACTTGGAGGAGGTTTGAAGCTGAAGCCCAAATATTTAGGTCCGTACCGCATTACCATGGTAAAGGCCAGAGATACATACGACGTGGTCAAAGATACATTGTTCAACGATGGTCCTAGGCGAACTACGACTTGCGCTGCCTATATGAAGCCGTGGGTTCCCTGTGACATAGACGACCAGGATGCATTCGAGGCGAATGCATACTAGGATGGCCGAGTTGTGGGATTGGGTCTGGCAACTCTGCTGAGAGGGGCGAATTGAGCTAAAGACGAGCGAAAGACGGGCAGTCGAACCGAAGAGACGAGCGAGAGCGGTTGCAAAAAAGGCGAAAGACGAAACGACGCGAAGCAGTAAGACGACCAATTTCCAACTAAATCTAATTAAAATAATCCAATAAATAGTTTTACGTTAAAATAAACTAAAATACTACAAATAAATATATTAAATAGGACAAATACCTACATATACGGACTTCAAATAGTTTTTTCTTCTGTTAGCTTCGTTCTTTTATGCTAAATTTTGTTTTTTTGTTTTGTGCCACATTTTTCTCGAGTTGCTGCTTTAGTTGTTGGTGTTTGTGGGTTTTGTTGTTGATACAGGCAGAGGATCTCTTTCTTGGTGGCCAACTTCGCCTTTTATATTGCGGGCGGCATCTCAACGAGAAACAAGGATGTGGCTCCAGCACGTGCCATAGGTGTGCACTGTGATGCAAAATCTCAATGAGAATGTTCGTACATATTTGTAAAAATTTTTGCGTTTTAAAATTTATATGTTTTTATAATTCGTTGTGTGATAAAATTGATCGGATGATGGCCCCTTTTCAAATTAGTTTCGGTTTCGCCTTTTCTTTCTTTTCAATCATATTTTGAATCATACAAAAACAATAGCATTACAATTTATTACTTTACTTTATACATATCAGATTTTAAGCATTTGGAAAAGTCATTTTTGGATCTTCTGTAAGTAAAGTAAAAAAATGGATTTATTAAAGTAATTTTTATTAAAACCTTCTTTCAAGTGCTAAATAATGAAAAGGAATTCATGCTATAAAGTAATAAGCTGTTTTTATTGTAAGTTTATTTGTTTGAACTATTTTGTGAAAGATACAATAAAAGCCAAATTTAATTGAATGCATTTGCATTGTCTAAACAAAATTACTTATCCGCCATGTGGGATGAAATGAGTTATGCCATTTAATCAAATTTTAACTCCATGACTGACTAATTTTTGTGCCCATGCTTCCCACTATGCCCTGTTCAACGTCTTACTTTCAACAACTCCCAGATAAATTTCATTATCACACTTATAGTCATGGCAGTAGTAAAAAATTTCATTTTTGTTTGTTATTTGGATTTACTAAAATAATATTCGCTCTACGCCCATGCTTGTGGAAACACACACAGTTTGCAAAATATATATATACATAGAGTTACCTTAGTTCACATGGTCTTTTATATTTACTAACAGCCACTTGAAGCTCATCTCTATCAAACATATTTTCACTTGCATTCTTGCCGTTTTTACTCTACCAAAAGAAAAACACTTATCGCTTTCTGTTGCACCTTGGCTTTGTAGCTTTTATAGAAAAATGTGCCTGCATCTAAGAGTTTATTAAAGAACGACACTAAAATATAGTCTCTACTCATCGATAGCGAGTTCGGCCGAAATTAGTTGGACGCATTCAGTTCTTAAAGGTAAAGCCAGACGAGAGAACGAACAACTCTGTAAAATGAAAATGTTCAGTTTAATAAATTAAAAAAAAAAAACATTGTTACGTAGCATAAATATATTTCGCTTATTACGCCAACAAGAAAGACAAAGACAAAGCTGAATGAGCTAGAGGGCCGAAGGAGTGAATTGCATCATGGCATCATAATCTCACACCTCGACCAATTGAGCCTCAGTAGACACCTGTCCTCAACGTGGACACTCGTCTGCAACGACCCTCAGTTTCTTCTTCTTCTTCAAAGCTCCTCTGGGTGCGCATTTAATCTCAGCAACATTTACTTTCCTCCAGTCGAGAGAGAACGCAGCCTGACTATGCCTGCGGTATGACATTTCCTACCCTCACTTGCACCTGCTCCGGTTGGTACCACATACACTTCCATACCCACCATATTTGCAATGAAAGGACAACCCTTTGCTATAGTCGTTGTCGAAAACAAAAGATAGCCGTGCAGTAAAATGGCCAAAGGAAGTGGTAAGTACTCGTACCTTACCGGTCTTTTTGCAGTAACCGGCAGTTACCTTAGCTTATTCCCCACCACTACCAGTTCAGCTCGTCCACTTTGTTTGCGTTTTTTCATTTTATTTCCTTTTTGCCACATGCAGTAAAAATTCGTTAATGTGCAGCTAATTAAGTTCAAAGCATAGTTACAGGCGCTTTAGCACGTCTACATAACAGTGGTTTCATTTGTTAAAGGGATTTCTCTGGGTTGCCAACCCAGCCCAACGACAGCATTATTTTTAAAGAGCCTAATTTATGGCACTATCTTAAAAACTTTGAATATATTAGTCGTCGATATCGCCTTTAAGATTTTCCTCAAACCTTTTATTATCCAAGAAATGATACATTTTACTTGCTGTGTTTTAATAATGGCTGGGCACTTTATTTTTAATTTATTTTCAATTTATCCTTAATATAAGCGCTTAACTTTTTGTTTATAAATGAAAAAGTTGTTCGTTTGGTTGCTACCTATGTGTTATATTATATATTTCAGTTAGTAACATTAAATATAGATAGATAGATGATTATTATGATTATGATTATAGTAGTTTAAGTTTATTTAAAATTTGTGAGTAATCTAAATGCAGATACATATTAAGATTACAACATCAGATAACCATCCTAAAAAGTTATTGTCTTCTGCTTTCATTACTTAAAATCATAAGTTGCTTTTATAGAAAGTAGTTCAATAAGTACTAAATATTTGTTAATCTCTTGCGCAATAAATAAGATGCAATTTTTGTTTGCATTTACTTTCAAAACTTATTCAACATTTTTTTCAAGATTTCCCATGTACATATGTACATGTAAAACATTTAATATCTGTATCTTTGTCGAACTTTTTAAATTTCAGCAAACCTGGGATTTTGACGGCTCTAGGATTCGGTTTTTAATAAAACTAAAATTAAAGTTTTTGGACCTAGAGCCGGCAAAATCCAAGGTTTGGAAAAAATTTATATTCAGATTGACTAATACTTTAGCACAGACTGTCAATTGTGCATAACTCTTTTCTGAAACTCACTTTGGCAACCAGAAGTAGTTAAGAATGCAAAATGCATTTTCTCGTATAACATTAATTTGCACAACACAAATGGGACTAATTTTTATGGAGTGAAATATGTATATTATTCATGTTCTCATTTATTTCATTTGGGCCTCCGACTTCTCGAGAATTTGAAACAACTGCATCAAAGTGTTGATTAAATACATATTTTGTTGTATTCAAACTTTCAAGTAGCTTTTGATGAGTGGTCGAGGCGAGTTGGATGGTCGTGCTATGAAACAAACATGAGACCAGGAAAAACATTTTGTGTAATGTGCTGACAAAAGAAAAATAAATAAATAAGAAAAACTAAACAACTACACAAGCAGCAACCACCACGCAATTCCACAACTTCAACGAGTTGCGCTCTATTGCATCCCTTTTGGCCTTTCTGGATGAGGTTATCACATTCTGTTGGGCAGTTAAGTTGCTTAATTGAATTAAATTTCATTTTAAAATGTAAAATGCTTTTAATTTGCTTTTTGTGGTCCTTGACAGTGCCATCTTTCTTTTATTTTTTCTCTTTTTGCAGTAATAATTATCATTTGGTTTGTCGACAGTTGCTTTGTCATTTCCCTTGGAAATGGGAATCTCATACAATATTTTTGCATATCTAGTTTTACATGTTGGATTTCATACAAATATCGTTGAAATATTTTTTGGTTAGGCAGTCCTCGGCAGATGAGTTGTCTAAGGGGTCCAGTCGATTAGGCAACTGAACAACGAGGATCCCGGTTTGAATCCCAGGCTAGTGTATGGATGTAGTTTTCGTCTAAGCCGAAGGCCTTAGTTGCCAGTGCTAGTAAAATATAGTAAGGTTAATAGTTTACAACTATACCTTATACTTAATAATAATAATAATAATTTTTTGGTTAACTTACTTATTCCTGGTCAAAAAGCCTACTACTTTTAGTATTAAATTCAACCATCTTTTGTGTAATCGGACATCTGATTTTTCTGAGTATTGATGCCGCATTAGAATTGAAATTTTCGTCAACATCTCCTTCTAAATTGGTAAGGTCGATGGAATCTAACCTCGTGCAATATTTTAAGACTTTCAAAAGTGGATCCGAAATATTTCTAAAATCATGACGTGAAGTTACCTTTATACTTTTGAGACTAATAATATCTTGTAGTTCATAAAAACAAGCATCGTTTAAAAATCCACATTGAATTGAGGTCAATGAAGTAATGTCTTTCAGTTTTAAGACTTCATCTAAATACAATAACTTTCTTTTTATGGTCAGATGTTTAAGTACAGATTTTTGTGCTAAGGCCTGTAGAAGTGCTCCTAAAGATTTCTTTCTTCGGAGTGTTATAATCAATTCCTCCAGTTGTTCAAGTAGAGCCAAATTTCTAAGGTTTGGTGGATATTTTACTGGACCATTAGAATGTGTCTCACTTCCGATAAGCTGAATGTGAAGTTCTTTCAGTTGACAGAGTGAAGATAGAAGATCGATGGTCTTAAATTGTTGGAGATTGATTTGCAGTTTTCTTAATGATTTATACTGGGCCACTGCGATAACATCTTGAACATGCAAAGGGTCTCCAATAATGATAACGCTCTGTAAAACTGAATTGAAATTATGTTCAGGTTCGATAAAAAGTGCTCCACCATGATGTGATCTTATCAAGAGTTGGTAACCCGTTCTGGTTTGCAGTATTAATTGAATTGACTTCTAATCGTTTTAATGATTTTATGCCGGCAAGTGGTTGCAACTCATTAAGGGTAAGACTGTTTTCCTCTATGTTTAGAAATTCAAGAACTGTGGAAAATTGTATTGAAATTTTTTCAAAAAGACATTGTAAGGATCCAGCCTGATGTGTTGTTACAGTCAGTTCTTTAAGTTTCTTCAGTTCCCATAATAATTCAATATTTTCGACCTCAAGAAATCCACATTTTAGTGTTTTTAATGAGCCAATTTTGGCGATCTCCATCACCTCAAGTGGAGCTATAGTTGCAGCTTTAATATTTTCTACAACGTGTGCTTTAACTGATGTAAATTCTTTGGGATCTCTTTTTTCTATTATCAATTCAGTAAGATGGGCATGTAAAGCCATACTGCCAAGCAATTTCTGCAAAGAACAAGTATCAAATTCGCCAGCTATACGAAGAGTCCTCAAATGGTCCAATTTTCCTAGGAGGATACGTTCTTTAGAATTAGCTTTCGATGAGATTTGTTATAGATTATTTCGCAATCGGCGTGCTCAATCATTATCTCCTCCTGTTGAGAAATTTCCAAAAATCTTACTATCTCGTTTGGAAATTTCCCATTTTTTAAGCTAATTAATTTTAAAGCCGTAATGCAATGTAAGAGTTCAAAACTTCTGCAATCTGAAAATGAACAACCAATTTTCTCTAAGCTGTTTATTTCGCTGATAAAAAGAGTCTCTTTATAATTGATTGCCATATCCGTAATATATAATTGCTTGAGTTTGTGATTTTTTCTTTTGGAAAGTGTTTTGAATAATGAATTCAAGGAACCCGCTTTGCACTCCTTAAATATGAAAAGGCTCAAATAGATTTCCCAATCTCCCAAAGTAGCAAAAGTTGTTGCATCCATTTCTGAATACGGTTGTAGTCTAATTTCTTTTAACTCAGGTTTATAAGTTATGGAGCTGTGTAATGACTTTAATGTTATTGTAAAATGTGTGGAAGTGGTTAATGTTAAGATTTGTAAAATTGCTTGAGAAATACTTTTAAAGTCAAAAAGTTTGTTATTTTTATGGTTAAACTCTCCAAATGGGGCAATTGGCCCAGAACAAAAATGTTGTCCAGATTGTCGAAAACACAGCTCAAGCTTCGCAGAGATTTAATTGTTGAAATTTCTAAAATCTCTTGATTTATTTGGAATCATGTGTCTTCTACTAGCTGTTCCGGCAGCATCATCACTTTGTGGTTAATATGATCAATACTTTTACCCGTTAAACGCAAATGTTGAAGAGTCTGTGGCATTCTACTGCCAAATCTTCTGAATAATTCTGACAGGGAGCCACTTGTATGAGAAAGTGCAATAATATGAAGTAAGAACAAATCTAACACATCAACGAGATCACTATATTCGGATATATCAATACCTTCTGTGAATGTGATTGAAATAAAGCAATGATCGATACATATCGATGTTAGAATTTGAATTATTTCCGGCAACAGATCTTGAATTTTATGTTCTGTTTTTATTTCAAGATTTTCAAGTTGTATCAAATGAAGAAAGCCGCTCTTCAATTGGCATAAAGATTTTATTTGTGATATGGCCAGTGTCTCCTCAGGTTTCATATGGGCCGTATCGATAATTAGAGTTTCTAACAAATTGGCTTTGGCCAACCTATTAAAGAGATCGATCAAAGAACCAACTTTATACTGGCCCCTAAGTCTTAGGATTTTGAGTTCTGGTAAATTCGCCAAGTCTCTATATTGTTTACGATCAATATCTTCATCCATGAGGAAATCTAATTTTTCCAATTTTTGTAATATATTACCACCAAATGTAATGACTTTCCAATTGCCATTCCTGATGTGTCCCAGTATGGAAAGGCTTCGCAATTTTGGATTTCATTTAAATCAATCTCTCAAGTCTTTAGCAGTTATATTTGCAATTAGATGCAGTTCCTCAAGATGACGAAAGCCATTTAATTCGCTTAGAGTGAATTCTGTGTAAAGGGAATAATTTTGGTTAGATATTAATTATGAGATTCGAAATTGACTTACCTTCTTGCAATTGTATATTTAGACATGTTATTTGTCGTTCCTTTTTAAGTTGACATAAAATGGATGAAAATATTCTTGCATACTTTGGTAAAAATTCTTCATTTGTGTATTTCAGAGTAAATTTTGTCAAATTTTCATTTTCCTTGATGTTATTGAGCAATGAATTAAAAAAAATCTTTATCCTTTTTTTTAATATCCAAAAAATTATTACAAATCTGTCCCAAGTCAATAGTTTTATCTGAAGTTTTTTCATAGGTCCACAAATGAAGCTTAGTGTATAATGCGTTATCCCAATGATAAAACTGCTCACAAGTCCAAGTGCATAATGTCGCAAAGTTGATAAGATCGGCATATTTGGGGGTTAATTCTTCGGTATTCCTCTTTTCAGGCCCACATTGGGTTTTTAAGCACTTGAATATTTCAGAAAAGCATTGGGATTGACGGTTTAGTCATTTCGCGTATTCGTTTTGCGATTTAATTTGTAGAATATTATTATTTGTGTAATCACGTAGGCAAGAATGCGTCATCAGTCTTTTCACATAGAGCAATTCCAATCCAAACAGTATACATATGTATATATACATACATACTTATATCGTTATCAGTTCCCTAGCTCTGTACTGCTGCGCCCGAGTGTCAGTTGAGAACAGATTTGCGAATGTTTCCGAAATGGCCTCTATTTAATTATACTCTGTAATCATAAAGTGAATGGGTATATTTAAGTTCAAATATACGCTGAGGTCAGGAAGACAAAATATCAACAAAAATCTAAATATAAACACTAAAACATGTATGCCATTATACACGCTAATGTAATGGTATCCAGGATAGTATGTTTTGGCTATTTGAAATTAATTGTACAGGGTGTACCCAAGTCGGCACGACCATTTTGCAAAGTGAAGAATATCAAGAAAGAGCGTATCTTGATCTCTCTCTGTATGTTTTACCCATTATTCTTTGCAGATAGCTATGTTTGAAGAGAAATAATTTAAAAGTGCTCTCTATATGGTTTTAGATCGTTCAAATGCACTGAAAGATTACACTTCAGATGTGGATATTATAGGTCAACCATTAGTTGTCACTTCTTGAAATATTTGTTTATTTTGCAAAACAACAAAAATAAAGGTTTTACTTTTGCACTTTATGATGGTTCGGATGTATTAATACAAATAATCAAAATTTCAAGTAAGCCAAATTAAAAAAATAAAAAAGGAAAATTAAAACCAAAAAAAAATGAAGTAATTAAGTCGTCTCGTCGACTTGGATATACCATACACCAGTAAAACAAATATTTTAAATTTATAATAACCAATGCATTTTTGTATTTTTAAAAAAATCTGTTTGCATGCTTTTTAGAAGCATATCTTAGTATTTCGCTCACTCAAGCATTCGAGCACCCTAGCGCCCCCACCAGCCAACGGCCACTTCCGGCCATATGGAAAAACGTTCATATGCATAACTTGGCTATTTTTATTACGATTTTGATCAAATTTGGTATTTTGCTTGATATTAGTATCAAATTTAAGTGTGCTAAATTTGATTGCACAAGGTTGAAAATTACGGGAGATAATCGAGTTTTTTCAAATTACGGGGGCGGAAAGAGGCGTGGCAAAATCTTTACACATCAAAAATGTGCGCAATTACTAAGCAAATATTCATACCAAATTTTGTGTCTCTAGCTTGAATAGTTTTTGAGAAAATCGGTTTTATTTAATTTGCGGGGGCGGTAGGGGGCGTGGCAAAATTTTTACAAATACAAAACGTGCGCATTTACTTAGCAAATATACATACCAAATTTTGTGTCTCTAGTTGCTATAGTGTTTGAGAAAATCGGTTTTATTTAATTTGCGGGGGCGGTAGGGGGCGTGGCAAACATTTGAAACAAACTCGATAAGCGTACATATGACACGAGTCTACATACCAAATTTGGTGGCTCTAGCTCTTATAGTCTCCGAGATCTAGGTGTTCATACGGACGGACGGACGGACAGACGGACATGGCTAGATCGTCTCGGCTGTTGATGCTGATCAAGAATATATATACTTTATGGGGTCGGAAAAGCTTCCTTCTGCCTGTTACATACATTTTAGCGACTTTAATATACCATTTCACCCTATGGGTGTATGGTATAAAAAGAGAGAATGGCGACAACTGCTTTTGCGGCTTGTCCGTAGAGCAGATCAGAGCCTGTAAAAGATTACTTAATGCCCTGAGGGATGACACGGAACAGGGAACGACATATCGTGTGCGTTGTTGTTTTAGTCAGCTTGGTCTTCATCCACCGGTGCCATCAAAGAGGCTAGGAGCAATTATGAAAAAAAGCCATTGCAACGATCTGGCCTTCTTATGGTTCATTAGGAGTTCAGGCGGAGTTCAAGCAGCCGCGGGACAAGGGCAGCTCCATGGATATCGACAATGAGTTCTTTACAGTCAATGAACAGCTGTTGTTCTCGGCAATGGCCCATCACAATGGTCGAGACGGAGACTTTGAGGAGGAATCCAGGGAAGAGCAGTCAAACAAGCCTAATTAAGAGAAGTCTTGCTAGTGGTGGTGCGGCAACAAAAGCAAATCATCGAAAGAAGCATCGTTCAACCATTAAAAAGGCTTCTATTGCTACCAGAAAACCAACAACAAATTTTAAGAATCTACAAGATCTGATACCAGTTTGCGGTCTTTGGAGGAAATGTACCTATAACAGGGGTCACAATGATCATTCGCAAGAGAGTTATACTACCAAACCGAAAAGCGGTATACAATTGGATTATTTCAAAATCTTTGATCCACCAGAGTTGCTACCATTGTCACCTCAGGAAATGGAATGCGATCTGGGTGAGTTCCGCATTGATATTCAGGATAAACAACCCTTAATCGAAAAATATTGTGTTGATGCCCTCAATAAGACATTCAATGATAAGGACGAGCATGAAATATGGGAGAATGTACAGACTACATACAGACAGAATCCTCTTTCCATACCTAATGCCATTGATAAGTATGCAATAAATATATTTAAACAGGAGAAGGCAATCAGAGACAAGGTGCAAGAAACTGAAGTGAAAGCTTCCGTTAATTCTGAAACTTTGATAAATGTTACAAATATCGATCCTGATAATAGAAATCAAATGGTTGAACTACTCAAGTCAGGCCTAAAGATCTTACAGCGCGATCCACGCTATGTATTGGCCACGTTTTCGAATGCCCACAAATTGCCAATACTGGTTGATTGGGTAGCCAATTGTTATGGCAAGACTTACAATCGCCGGGAAATGGACCAAATAGTCAACTCATCGTTCTCTGTCTATGAGCATCTTGATCGGCTGAGACGGCTGAGACCCACTGGGAAAACTAATACGCACCGATGTCCGTGGAGTGGTCAGCTATGACGACCACGCACGAATTGTGCACAGAGCCCACTGCATGAAAATGAATTATCATCGACAACTCAATGAGAAAGAGCTAGAGCAATCACGTCTCATTTGGTTAGCCCTCCGTGGCTATTCTCATTTATCTGGCTACATTGGGGACACTTACTTTGCCTATATGCCATCACGTGAAATGGACTTGAAGCGTCTCAATGTTTGGAAGCCGTCGGATTACCGGGTCATGGTTGAATCTCGAGTGAGATTACGCCATAGAAGAGAACTGAATTAAGTCACCAGTTCTCTGTCATTGCAATATCGAGCACCTATTTCGTGAAATAGATGCTGGACTTGCTAACGATTTAAATGGTCTTATGCCATCATCAAAGAGAGTTCTTCGATCCTGCAATTAAAATGAAATTTTATTACCTAAAAAAAGGATGCCAAATTGGCTGTGGCATTCTAAATACAATCAAAGCATGGTTGGAGTTGAATGAAATTTGTCAATTTTGGTTTCTAGCTTGCTCAATATTTTTACTATGAGGCAAACAGTCTGGGTAACAATGGTTAACAAAGATCAAGAAAAAATAAGTAAAAAACAGGAATGCAATGTTCCGTCAGTCAGCCTGACTACTAGTCATTTCGAAATTTGCCCACTTAAATATGCAATAGGCAGTCAAGGAGTAAAGAATTTGTAAAACGATAAATGGTTTTTAGTAAAAACATATTTTATAGACATTTTTCTAAAAAATAATTTTTTTGATCGCCTATTGCAAACAAAATTGAAAGCTCTGATTGAATCATTTTCATTACATTTTGGAATTGGCGTTGTATGCTTACTTATGTAAATCAAGCTGTAAGCATTTTTTACGAAACCCAATTAAAAATGCTGATGCCCAACTAAACAGGCTAAAGTTCCATAGACAGAGCATAAATATCCGATATAACCACAAAAAGGAACCACGATAGAGTGAGTAAAGCAAGAGGATGAATCGCTTTGGAGTTTAGTTTGCCAGTTGGATGAATAGGGGCCTAAGGCTGGTCAGGAGGAGGTAACACCATCGATGACATGCGGCAATGTGTGCCACGCACTGCCGTTGCTCATTAATTTGAAAAAACGAGTTGAATATAACAACTGTTCTGACATGAACTAGATGAACAACAACAACAACTACAGCCGGCAAGCTGATGCCGTGTAATGGCGAATCCATGAGAGATTACCCAATCTCCATATATACATACATATATAGTATGTGGCATTGTAGGTATTGTTGTTTCATGCGCAGGACATTGTTGCAAGCATAGCAGAAAAGTGTCAGATAATCGCCAACTAATACAATGAATATGACCACAACTGATTCCGTCCCCTCCTCCACGATCCAGGCACTCAGTTACAGCCTCAATGGCAAATGTATAAGAAATCCCTCTTAAATAAAGCGTCGAATAGATACAAAGTGAAAACTTAACTAAAACTCGAACCATCCCAACATGGACGTAGCACACCTTTTCAATTGTGGCAAAGGGATGATTCAATACAGCTATGGTTTATTTCTTAACAAAGGGATATAATTTTGATCTGACTTATAAGAACTTTCAATTTGCATATTAAAAACTGAGTCGAGTTTTAGTTGAGGGCAACTGTCGACTTTGTCTGCCTCATTGCTTGATTGTGCTGATGCCATTGCGTTGGTTCGTTTAATAATGCCCCCAAAATTAAGCTAAGCGATTTTCATCTAGTTATTTTACTTTTTTTATAACCTTGCAGAGGGTATTATAAAATTGGTCAGATGTTTGTAACGCACAGAAGGAGACGTTTCCGACCCTATAAAGTATATATATTCTTGATCAGCATGGGAAGCTGAGTTGATATAGCCATGTCCGTCTGTCCCTCTGTTCGTCTGTCTGTCCGTCTGTGCGTATGGGTTTTACCCAGCCATCTTAAGAGCTATCGGGATAAAATTTTTTTTGGCAGCTTTTTATTACCTGGGAAAAATAAAGTATGAAAATTGGGAGAATCGGACCACTATATCGTATATCTCTGGAGGAAACATTTTTGCAAAAATTGGAGTATCCCCATGAAATTTACCAATATGATAGTATTATATATAAAATCTCAGATCCCAAAATTTGAATCTAATCCGATATATAGAACACAAGTTACAGCCGATATAAATCGGTTCGGCTTGCTGCCTACTACGTCATCATCAAATCAACAGAGCACACGCATGCACATATACATGCGTGTAAAAGGGGATGGGGAAGAAGAAGAAGAAATTGAAATGATATTTGAAAGGTTCTGTGCATTAATGAATTGAGATACAGAAAAAGAGTTTGGAACATGTAAAAATATTATGGCCATGGACTGCAAGGTAATATAAACTTCGGCACAGCCGATGTTAGCTTCTTTGATATTTTTTTTTTCTTTTTGCCAAGTTAACGATGACATTTAGTGTAAGGAGAAAATGATGCAGCAGCAAACAGGACACACCTGAAAATTTTGTTTACGACATTTTGTCATATTTTTTGGTTAATTTCAAAAATGCAAATCATCGAACACACTATCCTTCTGCTGTGAGTGTGTATGTGTGTGCGTGGTTGGGTTTTGTCCTTTTGGCTTTTATGACAAATTTTACCATTATAGCTCATGAGAAGCTTTGCCTCGTTAGAACTATGTAATATTTCACAGATATTTCGGTTGTTTGTTTTCATATTTTGGTATTTTGTTTTTGGCTTTCGTTTGCCTGTTTTATTTTTACTTCTCCATGTAGTGGTCTCAATTGCTGGCAACTGGTCCAAGCAGTTAGTTGGGTTTTTTGAGTCAATAAGGAACAATGTTATAAGTACGTTTAACAAACTTTATGTAAAATTTTAACAACTTTCAATGACAATTTGCTACAGGAGAAACAAATGGGGGAAATGGGAAATACATAACAGATGTTCTCATACCGACTATTTTAAGCCTTTAAAGTTCAGTGCCGGATTTTCCTACAAGAAAATATCATAAACAACTTTGAAAGGCATTTAAAGATATATGTAGGTACATAATTATATAGCTATAGCTAAGAACAACTTTTTATACCCTTGCAGAGGGTATTATAAAATTGGTCAGATGTTTGTAACGCACAGAAGGAGACGTTCCCGACCCCATAAAGTATATATATTCTTGATCAGCATGAGAAGCTAAGTCGATATAGCCATGTCCGTCTGTCCGTCTGACCGTCTGTCCGTCTGTCCGTCTGTCCGTCGGTGCGTACGCGTTTTACTCAGCCATCTTAAGAGCTATCGGGATGAAATTTTTTTTGGGAGTTTTTTTTTACCCGGGTGAGATAAAGTATGAAAATCTTTGGGATCGGACCACTATATCATATAGCTCTAGAAGAAACATTTTTGCAAAAATTGGAGTATCCCCATGAAATTTACCAATATGATAGTAATAGATATAAAATCTCAGATCCCAAAATTTGAATCTGATCCGATAAATAGAACACAAGTTACAGTCAATATAAATCGGTTCAAAAGCTGCCGGCAGCGCTGCTTGCTGCCTACTACTGCCATCATCAAATCAACAGAGCACACGCATACACACACAGACGCAACGCTACATGAACTGTATGTGTATGCGTGCCGTGCTTTGCTTAGAAAATGATGGAAGAAGAAAAACTTGTGGTAAAAAGAGAAATAATATTTTGTTTGTGTATTGATGAATTGAGTTGCAGGGAAAGAAATTTCAAAAAGGAAAAATATTATTGCCAAGTATACTGCAAGGGTATATAAACTTCGGCATAGCCGAAGTTAGCTTCTTTGATATTTATTTTTCACATTGTTCGGATTTTTATGAACTCTGGCTCCAAGGTCATATTTCATCATCGAAACTCATGAAAGAATACTCTAATAATCCTGATTAAGCTTTCAAAAATAAATTTGGACGCTTTATATTTATTAGATTTTATTCGAAATTACCAGAGAAGTTAAATTCTTTTCCTTGCCTTATAGATTATATAGGTTGGAATAGTTTGTATTAAAGTATCCAGAAACAATCCATTTGCAGCAATGAAATTAAAACATCTAAGCAACAGATCTCGGTCCATATAGATAAAGTTGAATAACGTCACTGAACTTTGCTGGAGCGTACAACGTTTGAATTGCATTGAATGCAGCTAAAGGAGATAAAAGTATTTTACTTCAATAATCAAATATTCTGTTTTCCATTTTTTAAACATCCCGGGTCATGAAGATAATACGAAGCATACGCCGCATACTAATGTTACCGCAACGAGTTCACCCACTAACCTGGCGATATGAATTTGCCAGCAAAGTTGGTCTGTATTGTTACGTATTTGTAATAAATCTTTCAAATATTCTAAACAAAGAGGCCAATTCAGTTCCTTTGGAAGTGATTCACTTTCCAGGTATTTGTCCAGACCTTTGATTAATTGGTAATGCCATATCATGGCCACATCACAGAAATACAGGGCAATCGTTAAACGGCCATAAGACAGAATTGCGGGAAGAAAGTAAAATGTATCCGAGATTATAGGAAGAAAATAAATATTTACGATGAATTAGGGTAGGAAACTGCACACCAAACGAATCCGATTTATATGCACTTCTTTGCCAACAAGTGCAAAGTGACTTCTTTTCAGTTTAATCATTCTATTTATTAGCTCGCAAATTTCTTTGGATCTGAAAGCCAAACACCAAGTAATATGGAGCACATAAACATCGCGAGAAAAGGCTAGAATAAGGATTGCATTTCCATATAGGACGGAATCATTAAATTCCTGTCCCGGAAAAAACAATATAATTTCGAATACAAAATACATAATACTATACAGGCCGACTAAAAAGTAAAAAAAAAGCTTTTTAACCCTAATCCAAATTTTGGATACTTCAAACAATTGTTCTTCGGATCGATATTGAAAAACATTCAGTGCCGGAATTTTAGTTAGCAATTGAAGGAATCGCCACATTGTTATACAAAACCGAAGTTTACTGATCTATTACTTTGAAACAACTAAATGAATAAACTTTTTTCACTTGCTAGCAATAATAACTAATAAATAGGTAATAAAAGGTACTCAACTTTTGACACTTATCATAGCTTCATACCGCTTCCTCTATAATTAGCTTGATGGGGCTAAGTGTGATAAACTTCACTATACATTCATACAATCATTTATTCTAAGCTTTTTCCCATATTAGAATCGGTTATATCTGGTTATAACTTCGACACATATCGGACACCTTTACTTGCTTTATCCTTATGTATAGATAAAACCGGTCAACTTGGATAACTTCCAACCTGCAATAACATAATTTGACAGAATAATAATACCAATTGATTTGATCTAAGAAAATGGAAAATCGAAATTTTCTTTTTGGGTGTGCATTATGCCATTAACAACTCGATAAATGTTTTATACCTGGTTAACAATAAAATATTTCTGTGGGATTATTTAATCAATAATGTATTTCTCTGTGTCATTCTTTGTGAATAAACTTTATCCCTAAACATTCGTTAATTGCCAAAAATTTCCTTCCATTATAATGATTTGCAAGACCTTTGTGGATCTAAAAATGTTGATCTAAAAGCTCTTGCAGAGCTTTTAGCCAGCGGTTA
>JAEIFP010000869.1:0-93326 GCA_018903935.1 Drosophila insularis
AGAATGGAAAATGAAGAAAAGAGGAAAAAAAATAAACAAAAATTCATGCTGGTTGAGCAGTTCACATCGTTATATTCATACGAATTTTGTTAGTTTGTAAAATTAGTTAAGCCACTTTATAGAAGATTATCCACAGTCCAAGAAAAATCAAAATCGATACCGTATTGCCTGAATTACTGTATCAACGCTTCAACCAAACTGCCTAAAACTCACAGCTAAGCGCAAACACTTATGGCCAATCTCGGAGAGAAGTTAATCATCTTTTGCGACACCGAGGACGTCCCCGCTTGAAGGGGGATTAGTTATCATATAAAGCTTTAAGACTCCAAAGCTTGCGCAGCTCGCAGGTGATATCCAGCTCTACAGTTATCACTTGAGGCTTTGGTCCCACAAAGCTTGTATATTGCAGCTGATAGCAGCTTGAGCTCGATAGGCTTGAAGCCCGCACCCACGTGTACCAATTTAGTATCAAAAAGAACTCAAAAGGCACTACACTCAAAGCTAAAGCGGTCGATGTCTAATACTTATAAATTAACCTAACCTTAATAAATAAATTGGAAAGCAACGAAATTATTAACTTACATATATATTCGCAATATTCAACTTAATCTATTACTTTACAATAGTTAGCCTGTTTATTTTAATAAATATTAGTGGTTGGTTTTATATGTATCGCAATCTAATGCCCATATTTTATCCATTGGATAGAGGGCTTCCCCATTGCTCATCCCTCCTTCTTCGGATTGTATATTCCCCTCACAAGTCCACAAGCCGTTATCGTTCTCTGATTTATTCTTTCCCCCCTACTCACCGATTCACAAGCATAGCCGTCACTTGATTTCGTTTCGGCACCATGCATCCCACGCACTCATCTCACGGGCTTGCTTGGCCCTCACTTTTACTCTCTTTTGTTCGTCGGGTTTCAGTTTCTCGCGATCTAATTGCTTTCCGCTTCGCATGCGCAGCGTAAGCAAAGAGCACCTGCATTGGCCACCGCTACTCTCTTTTGCGGTCATACACGCATAGCATTCGTGTCGTGTGGGTGTATGCTCTCACATGTATTGCTCCATAAGCCACACGCACGCTAGACTAGTGCCTGCCTTTGTCTTATTGCCTCTCCCACTTTGCGCTCTTCGATTTTATTATTAGGCCAATGCCCTCTTTTGGTTCGTGATTATGCCCTCAAGCCTCGTTTCATTCGCGCTTATGCAGCAGATTTCTTATGTTAGGCCTCCCACGCATCTTCCCGCTTGTACGAAATCGCCAGCGGTTGCGTGTGGTTTGATCGTAAATCATTTGCTTCGATTTGGTTCGATCGGTTAACGCTATGCTTGGTCGTATATTGTAATCTTTGATCGTAGCTCCAACGGTTTGCGTCTCGACTGTATCTTGTATCTGGCATATCGTAGTGAGTTGGAGTATGTTGTTCCTTGCTTATCGCTTGTTTGTTGTGTGGTACATTATTATTAAATATAATGTTCCTCACACTCACCCCCTTCTTCGGGCGGGGTCGTGAGCATGTGTGGGTGCGTTTCTCTTTTTTTTTTTTTAGGATGCAAATCATACCATGACGCGTGCTCCCATTCAAGAGAGTTAGGCCTCCGCGTATGTGTTGGTGGTGACTCTCTTGACTTATCTTCAATCCTTTTATGTCTTTCTTTCTGTGTTTGGATTCGCCGCCAGTTTCTAAGTTTCTCTTTTTGCCTGCATCTTTGATTGTATGTATCGTTACGATATTCACATATCTTTGTCGCAGTCTGGGATACGGTTTGCGACTTTGCTATTTTGCTGTTTCCCCCCCTTTTTATACCATACACCAATAGGGTGAAATTGTATATTAAAGTCGCCAAAATGTATGTAACAGGCAGAAGGAAGATTTTCCGACCCCATAAAGTATACATATTCTTGATCAGCATCAACAGCCGTGACGATCTAGCCATGTCCGCCTGTCCGTCCGTCCAACCGTCCGTCCGTCCGTCTGTATGAACACCTAGATTTCGAAGACTATAAGAACTAGAGTCACCAAATTTGGTATGTAGTCTCCTGTAATATGTAGAGTGATCAAGTTTATTTCAAATTTTTTCCACGCCCCCGCACATTATATAAAACCGAATTTCTCAAACACTATAGCAACTAGAGATACAAAATTTGGTATGTATATTTGCTTAGTAATTGCGCACATTTTTTATGTGTAACAATTTTGCCACGCCCCTTTTCGCCCCCGTAATTTGAAAAAACCCGATTATATCCCGCAGTTTTCAAACTTGTGCAATCAAATTTAGCACACTTAAATTTGATACTGATATCAAGAAAATCACAAAATTTGATCAAAATCAAAAAATAGCCAAGTTATGCATATAATCGTTTTTCATAAGGCCGGAGTTGGCCGTTGGCTGGTGGGGGCGCTAGGGTGCTCGTATGCTTGAGGGAGCGAAATACTAAGATATGCTTGTAAAAAGCATGCAAACAGATTTTTTTAAAAATACGAAAATGCATTCGTTTTTATAAATTTAAAATATTTGTTTTACTGGTTACTTCATTTTTTTTGTTCATATATATGCGGCGTAATTCTGATACAGTTTGATACTTTCAGCTCTCTGTCATGTTTTTAGTTCTCTGTCCAGCCGGCCGGTCTGTGCAGATTTCTCGCTGCCATGTCAGCAGAGTCGTCCGTACTCAATGTTCATCTTGTTTCTTGCCCTCCTCTTCCCCACATACTTGCTGTTTCATCTGGCTGATATGTGCTTGTCGGTTCTTTCCCGTTTCCTTGTGACGTAATTTACATATGACTGTTGACAAGAAACCGATTACGTCGTATGGGCCTGCAAACCTTGGTGCCAGTTGAAAGATGGTGTTCTTTTGCCCATACTGTTGGTGTTTAGACTATAAAAATTAAGATAACAATAAGACAATTATAATATAGAAATGTTTGTCAAATTAGTATGTAACCCGATTATAGATTTCGATGGCTCATCAGTCATAAGTAGATTTGAGATGGTCAGCAGTTAACAATAAAGACCTAATTAATTAAGCTGCTATGCAATAAAGACGTATTTCGCTGACGTAACACTATGTCGAACTATGCACTTGTAAGCTCTCTATTTTTACTATAAAATAAATGCATTATTCTTAGTAAGTTCAGATACCAATTGTAGTTACATCGGGTGTGCATCGCTGTGTCTTTGGCCCCCAACCTCTACCTTTGTAATCTCACTCTGAAGTCCACCCAATTTATGTGTTGGTTGCGACAACCTTTCGTCGCTGGTTTATGTGCTAGTGCCTATTTATATATAAACAAATAAAGGCGTCTTTCATTGAACATTTTGGTGACCCCGACATTGGCGGCTCCAAGTTGAAAGATTAACAGACTTGGTGAAACCGTCATCAAGTGAGAAGATTTGGTCAACTCAGGCGACCAATCTTTCAACAACAAGGAAATTGTCAACTAGGCGACTACTTTCTTTGCACGCTTAGGACGAAGTACAATCCTAAGCGAGGGCACAAATTGGTGAACATTCCACATCAATCTGGGGTCCCGACTGAAAAATCGCATTTGATTAACGTGGCAATCAGTGCGTACCAGTATAACTAATAAAAGAATTTATTGGAAAACTAGTGGTTGGTTTTCCGCAACAGGATAGCAGTGCATACCCATTGAATGAAAGTGGATCAACAAGGCGATCACTTCTTCAAAAACATTTAACAACGATTTGAGTCAACAGGGCGACCGAATCATAATAAGTTATTTTTTATGTAAAATAAAGTTTGTCAACTCTGTTGCATTTCCATAAAAAATAAACAAAAAAGAAAAAAAAATTTTAAATTTGGCGTCAGCAATCTCTGACCTTGCTAAACCCAGGTAGTACACACGAGTACCATAGCTTGGCATCAGTCAGCAATTTTTAACAAATAAAAGAAACTCAAAAAATTGGTTTCACTGTCGTGGCGTATATCCGTGTAAAAAAAATACGAATATTGGAAATAAAATTAACTATTGTAAAAAAAAAAAAACAAAAGGCGACTTCTATTTATTTCTTATTCTTATTTGTACTACACTTGACCAATTTAAGGATCGAGTCGGAGCGTTCCCTGTCTTTGACAAAATAAATAAACTCCCATCGGGTCAAGTACTAGTATAAATAAGTACATAAGAATATAAAAGAATATGGAGGAGTTCTATAATCAGCAGACAGATCGAGGAGAGGCAATTCAGGTCTTCATTCGGAATACCAAAAAGGATTCTATCGCCAGGAAAACGAAGGATTTCGAGGAGAAACTTGAGCTCCTGGAATACATGTGGGAGAACTTCGAAAAAAGTCATCAGGGGCTAATGGACAAACTAAACAACATGCCAACAGAAGATGACTACTTTGTAACGGACTACTTCAGCAAAATGAAGGCGGTTGTAACTAATACACTGGAGGATTGGAAGGACCATTTGGCAAAGATAAAACTTGAGAGGCAAGCTCGCCAAAGAGAGGAAGAGCGAGTCATGATCAAACCATTGGTTCGCAAGCAAAGTGCTCTTCTGGATTCATTGTCCAAAACATTAAGAAAATAGTGCCTGAAGAAAAAATGAATCACAAATTGGTAGTCGACAAATTATGGATGCAAATTGAAGAAATCCATTATGAGATTCATCGACTAACTGACAATCCAGCCGAAGCCGGATATAATATAGCTACGTTTGTGGCTGCAGAAAATACAATGCTGAAATTCTGTGTGGCACCAGCAGAAAATGTAGTGATACAATCACCGCCTGTAGTGCAATCGATACAATCATTGCAACTACCCAAAATTCCCATTTCAAAATTTGGTGGCGATTATCTGAAATGGCAACAATTTCATGACATCTATAAAAAGGTAGTTCATGAGTCAAATGTATCCACAATAGAGAAAATGTGGTACTTAAAATCAAACCTTTCTGGAGAAGCAGAGAGATTGATACGGCACCTGTAATTAACAGAAGCCAATTACAACACTGCTTGGTCAGTGTTGCAGGATCGATTTAATAACAAACGAGTTCTACTAACAGCCATACTGACAAAGCTGTTTGATTACCCAAATGTGGGAAATGATGCAGCTTCGATAAAGAATTTGCATGATAACATCTTTGAATCTTTGCAAGATTTAAAAAATGTAGGCGTCAATATGGAATCGTCAGATGCTGTCATAATGTTTCATATGACAAGGAAATTGGATGGATTCAACCACGCACTATATGAGCAATCTCTTTCAAACACAAGGGATCTACAGGAAGTAAAGGATTTCCTATCATTCTTGGAACAGCGCTTCCTAACATTAGAGGCGATTGGAAAACCCAGAAACGAAAATCGCAGCATTGAAAAACTAAATCCAAGGAAGACATGCGCAACAGCATCTGGGACAAACAGTACATTGTGTGCTTTCTGTGAGAAATCAAAACACAAACTCTTCCAATGTGAAAGGTTTAAAATCAAATCCGCAGCAGAGCGGCTAAATTGGGTGCAGAGACACAAATTGTGTGTCAATTGCTTTAAGCCAGACCATATGGCCAAAAATTGCTCATGGAGGGGATGCTTCAAATGCGATAAAAAAACATAACACGATGTTATATTTAGAAACAGGCAACCAAATGGCTACATCTGCTTCTGCAGCGTCCGCATATGGAATTGGCAGAAAATACACTCTGTTGGCAACGGCCAAGGTAGTAGTAAAAGGGATCAATGAAAGGACAGGAGAATTTCGAGCACTCTTGGATAGCGGCTCACAAGTAAATCTCGTTTCAGAGAGACTGGTAAAGAAGTTATCATTAAAAATTAACGAGACTCATGTGCACATAAATGGAGTGGGTGGTCAACCACAGATAAGCAAGGCGCGAGTAAGCTTGGTTGTAAGGTCAAGATACAACAAGTTCGCAATGCTAGTTTAGACATTTGTATTGCCACACATAATAGGTGACCAACCCAGAACAGATAACGGAGAAAGTCACATTACCAAACAACATTCAATTAGCGGACCCAACATTTGATAAACCAGGAAAAATTGATATGCTGTTGGGAGCTGATGATCACTATGCTATACTGCTACCAGAAAGGAGACGGGGAAATCGAAACCGTCCAACATTACAAAATTCAGAATTGGGATGGATTGTTGCTGGCAGAATTAATATGTCAACGTCAACTGCAATCACATGTATGGTGGGCATAAATCTCTAGAAAGATTCTGGCAGCTAGACACACTAGAGCCAATAAAAAGATATAGGAGTCCAGAGGAAGAGTATTGTGAAAAATGCTTTCTCGATAACCTACACACGGCGGCTGAAAATCGACTAATTGTAAAGCTTCCATTTGCTGAAGAAGCTTCATCCCTTGGAGAATCTCGGGAAGTAGCCATAAGAAGATTCATGTCGTTAGAGCGGCGATTGAGCCCTGACATAAAAAAGGAGTATGTGAAATTTATGTCAGAATATGAACAGCTTGGACATATGAAGCAGGTAATGGTGGAGCAAATACCCCAGAACCATTACTTTATTCCGCATCACTGTGTACTAAAGCCCGAAAATACCACCACCAAGCTAAGAGTAGTGTTGGTGCATCATCCAAAACGTCATCAGGAAAATCACTGAACGATATTTTATATCCAGGACCAGACAGAGTCAACTCTTCTCAATTCTACTGCGGTTCAGGACACACAAATATGTGTTCTCTGCGGACATTGAAAAAATGTATCGTCAAGTTTGGAAAAACCCTGCCGATCAATTCAATCAGATGATTGTGTGGAGAGAGGATCCAAGTCAAGAACTAAAGTTTTATCGTTTAAAAACGGTGACTTATGGAACAACATCAGCCCATATTTAGCGACAAAGTGTGTGGAATATTTGGCGCTGAAAAACATGGAAAATTTGTCGTCTGGAGCATTGGCATTAAAAAATGACTTTTATGTTGATGATTGTCTTACAGGAGCAGACAGTTTAACGGAAGCCCTGCAAATAAGACACGAGCTGCTAGAAATCCTGAGACCTAAGGGTTTCAACTTACGAAAGTGGTGTTCAAATAGCAGTCAACTTCTAAAAGAAATTCCAAAGGAGGATACGATTGCTGACATCAATCTCGGTGACACACTGGAACAAACAAGTGTCAAAACATTGGGAATCATATGTTCACCCAAAGAAGACCAATTATGTGGAAAGGCTCAAAGACGACATACAAAAGGAATAACCAGACGAGTGGTGCTATCTGAAGTCGGTCAAATCTTTGATCCTCTAGGACTGTTCGCACCGGTAGTGGTAAGAGCGAAAATGTTTCTTCAACATGTTGCTACCGAACGAATTAAGATGGATGGGGATACATTTGTTGATGCATCAGAAAAGGCGTATGAAGCGGCAGTTTATATCCGATCAACCCATAAAAATTGCCAAATTTCGCTTAGATTGTTGTGTGCCAAGTCAAGAGTAGCTCCCCTTGAAAAGCAGACGCTGCCCCGGCTGGAACTATGTGCAGCTGTACTTGGAGCTGAACTCACGGATAGAGTTCGACAGGATCTCCAATTAGGATCAGAAAGTGTTGAATCATTTCTCTGGTCAGACTCAACAGTAGTACTCTCTTGGATTAATTCACGGGCATCACATTTCCACACGTTTGTGGCTAATCGGTTGACCAAAATACATGCGGTATTACATCCAAGGCAATGGCGTCATGTGTCATCAGCGCTCAACGCAGCTGATGTTCTGTCTCGAGGCATATCAGCAGCCCAGCTTAGCACACATACCTTATGGTTATATGGACCACTATTTTTGCATGGACCACAACGTGGCTGGCCAGCACCATTTAAGCCTACAGAGCACACGATGGATACCGCTGAGAAGAAAACCAAGGTATTCAGCATGGTGACTGCCACTCCCAACAACACGAATGATTGGATATATACGGTAAATCACAGAAATTCGTTTTACCGGCTACAGCGAATAGTGGCGTATGTGCTACGGTTTTGTCACAAGCAGAACAGGAAACCAACGGCTCAGTTAGAGTTGGAAGAGTTGGATCAAGCACGAAGAATAATCATCAAGCAAATTCAAGAAACAGGATTTGCATATGAATTACGGCACTTAAAGAAACGACCTGATCAACTATTGGAACGCAAAAGCACGGTGGCAACATTGCCACTAATACTGGATGAACATTCAATCATCCGAGTAGCAACTCGGCTACAACCAGCACCAGTATCAACGGAAACAAGGAATCCATATATCTTGCCGTATAATGATCCAGTGGTAAAAATGATACTAAGGAAACTTCATGAAGAGAATCTTCATTGTGGACATGAGGCACTACGCGGAATAGCTAGGCAACAGTACCACATCAGTAAGGTGAAGCCGATGGACCGGAATGTGATCCAGGGCTGCGTTACATGCACCAAGTACCGGCCTCAGTTTTTTAAACAAGTCATGGGCGACTTACCTGAGCACCGGGTATCTCAAAATAGACCCTTTCTCAACGCCGGAGTAGACTATTGTGGACCATTCTGGATCCACCATAAAGTTCGAGGAAAACGTCCCGACAAGGCTTACATTGCAGTATTTGTATGCTATGCAACCAAGGCAGTCCCCCTGGAGTTGGTCGGAGACCTGTCCACCTCTTCATTTGTAGGTGCGCTTCAGCGCTTCATTGGGCGCAGAGGAAGATGTCAGACATTGTACTGCGACAATGCAACAAACTTTGTTGGAGCGAACAACCAACTGACGGAGCTGAATGATACTATACACTCAGAGAAGGCAAAGCAAATTTAACGTTTGAACAACTGTCTACCATCATTGTCAATGTTGAAGCAGTACTGAACTCTCGCCCTTTAACCCCAAACTCAGACGATCCCAACGACTTGACAGCTCTAACCCCAGGCCATCTATTGATCGGAGAACCATTAGTAGCTCAACCTGATGCAGAGCCAGTAACACAGCGATCCATTCCAGAGCAATGGGAATTAGTGCAACGGCTTAAGCATACATTCTGGACACAATGGTCTCAAGAGTACCTACAGGAATTGCAGGGTACATCCAAATGGAAGAAACCATATAACAATGTCAAAGAAGGCATGATGGTAATTCTAAAGGAGGATAATGTGCCAATCTTGCAGTGGCCGATTGGACGAATTGTCAAATTGTATCCAGGCCTGGACGGATACGTCCGCGTGGTAGACGTTAAAACAGCCAGAGGCAGCTACAAACGTGCCATCCATAAATTGGCTCCCTTGCTAAGAGAGACGGGAATAAAACGCAAAATCGAAGCCGATGACACAGAAACCAATGCCCAAGAAGAGCCTGGTATCGAGGACACTGCAGAACCTAAGACAAAAAGACGTTTGTCAGCCGGTCTGCCACCGTTGGCAATAACGATCTGCCTAATGCTGTTGTTACTTCCTATAGCATTTGCTCAAAGGACCAACAACTCGATTCAACCCCAAACCAGGCATATACTACGAAAGTAATGGCACAGGAAGAATGGCAACGTCTGACTATACTATCGTAGCATTTTACGATCTCAAACCATATTGGGCTGACCTGAAGACATTTTCAGACGGATTAGTAAAAGTAGCGGAAATATGCTTGTTAAAGAAGGTTCCAGAGGCATGCACAGCAATGCAGAGAACTTCGACCATGTCAACTCAGAGCTACGAACAGGAAATGAACTCCTTCACATAGAACGCCAACGACGATCGCCTTTGGATATAATTGGGAACATAGCGAACGGTTTATTTGGTGTGCTGGACTCAAAGTATGCAACAGAGATGTCAGGCACCATACGAAAGGTTAAATCAAATGAAGACTATTTATTGACATTGCTACAAAACCAGACATCTGTGATTGATTCAGCAATAAATATCATCAAGCGAGACGCAGCCACATTTGAAAATCAGATGAAACTAATGGAACAACAAATGAACGACATAACTAAGTTCCAGGACAATGCGGTAAAGGCATTACAATGGTATATTACTCTAACTACTCAGATGACAGTTATTGCAGGGAATTTGCAACGAATTCAAACCGAAATTTCCCGAGTATTTACGGATGCCCATCATAGCAAAATAAGCCCGTTACTACTATCACCAGGCCAGCTTCGGAAACATCTGAACCAACTGAAGAGACATCTTCCATTTGGTTTGGATATGCCCGTTCCAGATAACGACGTCTTGCAATTATATGCCTTAATGAAGGCACAAGGCACAATCGCAAACAATCATGTGATATTTAAAGTCACGTTTCCATTAGTGGCATCGCAGGCAGTGCAACTGTATAACCTAGTACCCATTCCAGCAGTTGGAACTCATGGGATTGTAACATTAAAATTCCCATTATTGCTGTCAACAAAGAACAGAATCAATACATTGGGCTCTCAAGAGCAGATCTGGAACAATGCTATCAGCTCAACAATGCGCAATATATTTGTTTTGATAAACAAACGACGTTTACGGCTAATAGCAGAAGACTGGATTGTTAACTCTAGACCCGACGTGTACAGCAAGAAGTTCTGCTATCCGAATAACATACATACATAGATACTTACCTGTGTACATACGCATGTACATATATAAAGACACTTGGCCAAATGCACTGATCGTTTTTTTTCTTTTTTGGTCACACATTCGGTTTGCTCTTTCTTTCGCGCACAACACTCGCAGTGTATGGAAAACGTCTTTTTTTCGTTTTCCGCACAACAACAAACAAAAAAAAAACCAATTAATCAACAAAAAAATTATAAACATTGGCCGGCAGCTGTTTCGGAGTAGTGGTGATACGTGAGTCGAGTCGTGATATCGATAGGCGGCTCGAGTGCGCCAATTTCAAAGTACATTATTTCCGATTCCTTTATTTTCATAAATATATATCCATTCATATTTATAGACAAATATATATATTTAATTTTTTTTGGCCATTATTTTGCCCTTTTAAATGTATATTGTATATTCGACCATATTTTTAAATTATATATATACAATTTTATTTCGGCCATTATTTTGCCCATATATATATGCGTCCATATTAATAAATACATATACCTATATATATTTTTTTCCAGCCTTTATTGTGCCTATATATATACATATCCGTCTATTTTTATAAGTAAACAAATATATATATTTTTCCCGCCACTTTTTTCCCCACCTATATGTATATATGCGTCCATATTAATAAATACATATATATATAATTTTTTCCAGCCTTTATCGTGACCATATATATACATATATCCGTCTATATCGATAAATAAATATACAAATATATATAATTTTTTTTTCCCCAGCCGTTATTTGCCCATATATATATATACATATTTCCAGAAATACTTATATAAAAATTTATATTCTTCTCCCTATATATCTTTATTTATATATTTTATGCATGTTTCGTTTTATACGTACACCCAACGATACTTATACATCGATCTAAATTTTTTGTAATCAATCCGCCTTGCCTACGTTTTTCCAAAACAAAGGGTGCGCAAACTCGTACTTCGTGGGTAAGCTCGTTCCCTGAGTATGTCCACGGATTCGTCCAATACTGCGCCGAAGTCTAACAGTCTCTCGTCTCCCTCTGTAACTCCGAAGAAAGTTCGGCCTCCGAAGAATCCGGTGACCGCGAAACGTACGGACATTCCGCGCAAGTTCCCGTCTGCTCGCACCCTCAGCGAATCTCCAAAGTCCCGTCCGTCCTCGTTCAGCCTACCTAATGTTCGCAGTTTCTCGGTTTAAGGCTTGAGTGAACACAAAGATCGTTCCAAGCTTTCAATCCAGGCGTAAATCCCGCACGTGGTTGTGACGCACTGTTCTGACGTTCCCGTCACTCGATCCGTATCCCAACAGCGTAGAGAACAATCCAGAATGTCCCTCTCCAACTTCGTTCTGGCGTGCGACGCATTAACCATGTTTGAAGCTCGTGAGAGTGAAGCTCTAACTACTGAAGTGCCCTTATTTTCCATAAAAATGCACTTAGAGCAGCTCACATCCCTTTGGTCAACCGTTGAGACGGAATACTCCCGTTGTCACCAGGCCTTGACGGCCCAAACAGGCGAGGAAAGCCTAGCGAACATAAGCCACATCAAGGAGAAGCACGAACCCGCTTTGTTCGGAGAACGCATCGTGTAGTCGGCCTCAAGTGTCCAAGCCATCCCCATTGACCCCCGCAAATCCTGCGCGACGATGAAGGTTTTTCCGCGAAGCGTTTTCCGCGAAAGCTCAGCTCAAACCGGCGTCCTGCAAGCTTTGCCATCGGGAAAATAACCCAATACGGCTTTGCCCAAGTTTCCTTGACATGCCTGTTCAGAGGCGTTTGGAAACCATTACACAGCAGGGACTCTGTTTGAACTGTTTTGCTCGCGGCAATTAAGTGAAGGGCTGCTCAAGTGCAAGTCCCACCATTCAGCGCCATAGAGCGTCCGTCCACGACCGGCCAGCTCACGAATGATCAAAGTTATTTTGCATCCACCCCAGGCCGAGGGCTCTTAGGCACTGCGATTGTCACTCTTAATCATCGTGGTGTGGAGCACCATATTCGTGCGATGATCGACTCGGGGGCCGATTCCACCGTCCTATCCGAACGTGTCTTCAACATGGTCCAGCCCCCCTTTTATCCAGTAGACGTCGCAGTTACTGGCATGGGCCAGAGTGATGGAGGATGTGCCGACAAAATGTGTCTGCTGATGCTGTCTCCTCCGTGAACAAGGTTGAGGTCTCAGCTCTGGTCGTGTCCAAATTGTGAGGGGCCATCCCAGCGGCTCCATTCCTTAACACGGTTCCGACGCAGTGTCTCGATCGCCCCTTGGCGTTCAAAAGTCCGAATAGTGTCGACTTGGGTCATTCAAGACCGATCGCGCTAGCCCAATTCCTGCGAAATGAAGCACGTCTTCTCAAAGATACCGTCCTAAAAACGCAGTACGATGCCATCATTCAGGAGTACGAGGAATTGGGCCATATGATTCGGGTGACACCACCTCAGGATGGGAAAAACTTCTATCTACCACATCATGCGGTGTTTAAGCCGGTCAGCACCACCACCAAGGAACGCGTGGTATTTAATGCGTCGAGCCTTAACGCTGTCTTGCACACCGGGCCTACTCTCCAGGCCGATCTCACGCTTCAACTACTAAACAGGCGGTTCTTTCAGTTCGTTTTTAATGCTGACATAACGCAGATGTATCGATAAATCCGAGTCGACCCCAGGCATACCCCTTTTCAGCGGATCCTCTACCGAGATCGTTGCGGCAGTATTCAGGAGTATGAGCTACAAACTGTCACGTTTCGGGTTAACTGCGCGCCGTTCCTGTTACTATTGGCACGAGATATGCAATCGATGTATCCTCAGGGGAGCGAAATCCTTCGGAACTACATGTGTGTTGATAATGTCCTAGCCGGCGCCAATACTGAAGACGGCGCCCGTCTTGCCATACAAGAGCTTCAAGCAGCCCTTCAATCTGCGGGCCTCCCGCTTCGGAAGTGGACTGCCAATAAGAAGGAAGTACTTCAGGCTATCCCAAGAGAGCACCTACTGCGAGAGGACTTTCTCGAGTTGGTAGACGCGAGCACTGCGAAAACCTTGGGAATCCGCTGGCAAGCCGCCGAGGACGTCTTCTTCTTCACCGTAGCGGACCCACCATTGAAGGAGTCGATGTCCAAGAGGCAGGTTCTGTCCCATATCGCTAAACTCTTCGACCCCGCTGGCTGGCTAGCCAGCAAATCTGGCATGCAGCAAATCTTGTTATGCGAACTGGGCTGGGATGACGTTCTGCCGCCTCCCCTGCTGCAGCAATGGCACGAATTCCTGAAGGATTACCCAGGCCTCAGTCAACTTCGCATCCCCCGTTGGCTAAACACCAGCGATACGCTCTCGTGGGAGCTTCATGGCTTCTGTGACGCGTCCCAGAAACCATACGGAGCAGCCCTATACCGCCCTTACCGCGATCAAGCAAGCGTCCATTTATTAACGGCTAAGACCCGTGTAGCCCCGGTCAAAAGAGTCTCGCTGCCTTGGATGGAGTTGTGCGGAGCGGTTTTGCTAGCCGATCTCTGGGCGTCGATCGATCCTGAACTTCCAATCCAACCGTCAACCTCCCAGTTTTGGACCGACTCCACCATTGTGTTGGCTTGGCTTAATAAGCCCCCGGTGCACCTTTGTGGCCAATCGAGTATCGAGCATCTTCAAAAGCACAATGGTTGGGCACTATGGTAGGGCGTTGCGAGTCACCGCATACATCCTACGCTTCGCCGCCAAAAGGATTTCGACGCCTTCCACGGTCCACCTCACCAATGACGAATTGCTCTCCACTGAGCGCGCCTGATTTGGATCTCCCAGAGATACGGGCACGGGACGATCCCTTCCACCATCCAGAACTCTACTCAATTTGAACCCATTTCTCGACCAACATGGGATACTCCGCTCCTGTGGACGACTCCGAGCCGCTGAATCCCTCCGGTATGACGAACGTCACCCTATTCTCCTCCCCTATAGTACTCATTTCACTCGCCTGCTTGTCGAATACGCCCACCGCATCACGTTGCATGGCGGCAATCAACTGATGGTGCGGTATCTGCGCACCAAATTCTGTATCCCACGGGTCAAGAACCTGGTGAAGTCCCACATCAAGGGGTGCAAAGTCTGCATCGTTCATAGTCGACGACTACAGACTCAGATGATGGGTGATCTCCCTCGAGAGCGCATCACGTGCTCCAGGCCCTTCACCCACACGGGCATTGACTTCGCCGGGCCGTTCGAGATCAAGAATTACACCGGGCGTGCGTGTCTCATAACTAAGGGTTATGTCTGCGTCTTTGTGTGTTTCAGCACGAAGGCGATCCATCTCGAGGCTACCTCCGATCTCACCACTGAACGGTTTCTTGCAGCCTTCGCTCGGTTTGTCGCACGGAGACAATGCCCACAGCGCATTTACTCCGACAATGGCAAAACCTTCGTAGGGGCCTCAAAGGCGCTCGAAAAAGACTTCCTGAACGCCACCAAGCTTGAGATAATGAAGGCATTTCCCCAGCACATTTTATCCTGGCAGTTTATTCCGCCCAGCGCGCCCCATATGGGAGGACTGTGGGAAGCAGGGGTCAAAAATTATAAGACCCTGTTTTACAAGTCTTCTTCCACTGTCAAGTACACGTTCGAGGAACTCTCCACTCTCCCATGAGCGAGGACCCAGAGGATCTGCTGGCATTAAGCCCGGGACACATCCTTATTGGAGGACCGCTCTTATCCATTGCGCAACCGGAGATTCTAGTCGAGCCTATGTCGCCAATCATCAACCATCAACCGATGGCAGCGACTGAAGGCAATCCAGCAAGCGTTCTGCCGCCGTTGGAAGAGCGAATATCTTAAAAAGCTCCACAAACGGAATAAGTGGAAATCACCGGCTCGCAGACTCCAGGCGACCTCGTGTTCGTGTCTGAAGACAACCTCCCCTCCAACGAGTGGCGCTTAGGACGAATTGAGCGCATGTTTCCCAGTGCAGATGGTCTCGTCCGAGTGGCGGATGTCAACACAGCGCGTGGGTCTATCCGAAGACCCGTTGCGTAGCTCATCCTGTTGCAAGACCACAGTGGTTCTGAGCCTAAAACACATAATGGCTTCCCAATACTCTCTGTTCCCTCCGAATGTCCTCGTCTCCACTTTCCCCTCCGTAATTTCTTTTCGTTTCAGTCTTTCCACAGCGACTTGGACCCACGCGTTAGCCGCACCGTAGCAACCATCGGTCTGGTCCGAACGGGATAAACTCTTACCGATGCCGGGACTATCGGGGAGTTCATACACTTCGGCAGTGTAAACGTTTCCTGAACCTCCGAGCTGAAAAGCGGCTCCGGGCGGTCTTTATCAACAAGTACGGCCCTAATTGCTTGGCACACGAGCACTCGTCCGACGCGTGCAGGAGTCGTCACGGATGCCGACGGTGCGGGCAGAACCACCACACACTGCTCCATATGGCCGACCAACCACCCACTCCTTAGCTCGGCGTCGCAGCCAGTCACCCCGGGCGTGATGTACCATCTCCACAACCTCGGTCCCGATCACCCTCCGACCGCTCCAATGCCAACGGCAATCATCCTATTGGGGAACGGCTCGAAGTCCTTCGAGACCCGTGCCCTCCTAGATGCATGTGCAGCTGAGAGCCGTATCAACGGCTCGTTTCCTCGGTCCCTGGGGCGTCGAATCGAGGTCCGATCCTACGTTCCGGCAGAACATCATTTTCCGTGTAGAAGAGGATCTGCTCATCCGCACTCCCATCCAGGAAGTGTCGGCGTCGGTCCGTGGAAAACTATCCACTCTGATCCTGGCCGATCCCAATTTTTATCGGCCAGCGTCGGTGACCGTTGTGCTGGGGGCGGACCTCTATCCTGAGGTCCTCCAACCAGGCTGTGTGCCCGGTCATAGCGGTACTCCTGCAGCCCAAAGCACCGTGTTCGGATGTGTCGTCTCCGGCTCCTGTGGACTCTAGGCGCTCCCGGACGCTGCCGACCCCATCCTATATTTGTCCAGAGTGACAACTGCAACATGTTGCAAGGGGGGCGGTACGTTCACACCACAGGGTGAACATTAGTGAGCGGCGAAGAGCAGTGATGCGTGAGGAGGGTTTTTTTGAGCTTCGGCGAATACGGTCACACTAAGGAGCGTGACTTGGATTCTGATGAGAATCGCCATCTTCATTCTAGTCCGAGAATTTTCCACGACCACCCGCATTTTACTTTGGTGCGTCTCATATTGAGGTGTCCATATGCAAGAGTTAAATTGAGTGAGTGAGACGCACACAATGAATTGAATGTGCATGAAAGTTTTTGTGTGCTGGGACTCATAACGAAAGTCACTCACTCGGATGAATTCGAATGAATGAAGCGTAAAGCCGATTGAAAACTTTAAAAATGCCGAAGACACTCGAATTGTTCTATTGGTAGCATACACATTATGAGCATCGCACAATTACAGAGACAAAGAAAGAGACGATTGTGACAAGCGCAATTGTATGTATGTACGTGGTAAGCTGAAAGTTTTTTTTTTGTTGCTTATTGTTATATGTATGTATGTTTGGCATTCAAATGAATTTATTATTTTTTTTTTTATCTTTATTCAATAATTCTTCGGCATTCTCACTCATTCAATTCGTCTATTTTCGGTTTGAAGTGTTTTTTTTATTAATAATATAATTAATAACAGGCCGAATAATAAATTTGCATACCAAAAAGTCTAGCCCCGATAACATAATTTTCTGTGCTACAATTGAAGTGGGCGAATAATAATTGAATTGCCACTACTTTTTTTTGCTCGCAGCCTTAGGGTTTCTAATATCCGTAATAATGGAGATATTTGTAAAGGTTTTAAAAAATTGGTTCGTGGCTTGATTATGTAAATTACTGTGTAGCGAAATCTCAATTTTGTCTCTTAAATACTCAATGCTAAAATAAGTATATCGTGCGATATAGGGTTGAATTCTGTCAGAACCCCAAAAGTGTTTACAACTTTGTTAATTCTAAACGATGCTCTCACCTACTGCCTTGCACCTACACACTTAATGAGCAGACAGCTAATAATGATTTAGATATTCAGATCTGTTTGCTCAATTCTTTCAGTCGACCCACATCCTATCCCTTCTCAATCCCACATTTAAGATGTGTGTTTTTCCTAGTATTACTGAAGACTGTATTATTTCTAGTCTCGACGTCTTCCTCCGTGATAAGATTCCTAGTTGCATTCTTAAAATGTGTTCGATTTCCCTGTCTATGCCTTTATCACGGTTATTCTTTATTTATATCGAGTAATATTTGTAGCTTTCCTGATGTTTGAAAAGAATCTTTTATTATTCCGCTTTATAAAAAAGGCAACAAATTCTATATTTCTAACTACCGTGCCATTGCCAAACTTTCCGCAATACCTAAGCTGTATGAGAAAATTATTACGCCTTTCTTTCAACACCTATCTAGATCCACTATATCTCCTTTTCAGCACGGCTTCATGAAAGTTCGTTCGCCGCTCACCAACCTTTTAGAATTGACTGCCCTTGTACACCATGGCTTCCGTAAAAAGTGTCAAACTAATGTTATTTATACCGACTTTAGTAAGGCTTTTCGATACGGTTGATCATTGTATGCTTCATACGAAACTCAACATTATGGGCTTTTCCACGAAATTATTGGCTTGGTTATTGGTTTTTCACCATGTTTATAAATGATTTGCCCTTGGCCTTGGTTCACTTACGCGTGCTGATGTTTGCGGATGACATCAAGATTTGTTATTCCTATAATGATCTTTCTCTTCAACAGAACTTGCAATCTGATCCGATGCTTTCTCTGATTGGTGCCACGTTAATAAATTACAGTCGTATGTCTCCGATCCTAGCTCATTACTCTGTTAAGCCTAATTCGTTAGATTGTGTATCTTCATTTAAAGGCTAAGGCGTAATTTTTGACCCGAAACTTTCATTTAATTTTCATATTCAATCCTTAATAGAGCATGCAGTCTTCATAAAACGTTGGGCCAAACAATTTGATGACCCCTAGGTAACAAAGGTTTTATACACTTCATTAATTCGCCCTACTCTACAATATTGCTCTCCAGTGTGGAACCCTCAATATGATGTTCACCAGTTTGGTATTGAATCGGTACAGAAGCAATTCCTTAAGTTTGCGTTACGCGGTCTTAATTGGGACCCGAGTCTTCGCCTACCTTCTTATTCTGACAGACTTCTTCTTATTAATCATCCTTCATTTTACAACCGTAGGCTCGTTTTTGGCATTCTCTTTCTCCATAAACTAGTCAACGGCGAAGTCATTTCTACTAATTTACTAGATACTCTATATTTTTGTGTTCCCTCACGTCGGATCAGAAGTTTTTTTTCCTATTCACCTTAGTAGATGTCTGACTAACTACTCTTCACGAACCCTTTCGTGTTCTTTTCAAATCTTTTAACAACCTTTCTCACCTTCTGTCACTTCTCCACCGGGTCGGTGAGCTTTAGTTGCCTATATGGCTAAGCTTACTTTTCTTTAATTAATTATTATCTGTTTTTATTAGCTTAAGCTTTTCGTCGACTGCTGTTTCAGTTGATTTCTTTCATTTTGAATTTCTTTTAGAATTTGACTGCTACTTAACCAACATTTTCGTTAGTCGAATTCCTTGGGTCTCAGAATTTTCAGAAGCGCTTGTCTAATTTAAAGGGCTTTTTGTAAACTGTCCTCTCCTTTGAGAAAAGCTTACTCTGTACAACTGGTCCAGGATATAAAATGTCATTCAGGGATTTTCTAGAGAACGTTGTGCATGATGCACCGAATACCACCCTTAGCTTTATGATGGTACTTTCTGGTTTTTGTATACAGTGATGAGGGAAAATGGAATGGTTCATGGTTTAACGATAACTTTCGTCTCTCTGAGATGAGATTTACTTGCGACCCGCTTGGAGTTTCCAAAATTATCCTTTCATTGATCCCCTTTATCAATACCTTGTCTGTTGCCAATGTATTTTTTTCCTGTTCCACACAGAATTATATTGTATTTTCTGCGGCCACAAACGTAGTTATATCATATCCAGCATCGTCCGGATTTTCCGCTAGCCGATGAATCTCATAATGGATTTACTCAATTTATTCAATACTTTATCAACTACACATTTTTCTTTAAGCAGCGCTCCTTCTTTGCGCACCAGTATTTGGATCATGACTCGCTCTTCCTCTCTTTTACGAGCTTGTGTTTCCTGCTTTATCTTCGCCAAATTGCCCTTCCAGTCCTCTACTGAATTATTAACAACTGTCCTCATCTTGTTAAAATAGTCCGCCATATACTCCGAAAGCTCAAGTTTCTGCTCGAAATATAATGGCTTCGATCTCCTGGCTATAGAATCCTTTTTGGCATTTCGAATGAGGACCTGAATCGCCTCTCGTCGTCTGCTGTTTATAAAACTCCTCTTCATATACATATATACCACCAGTAGTTAGATCATGACTCGCTCTTCCTCTCTTTGACGAGCTTGTGTTTCCTGCTTTATCTTCGCCAAATTGCCCTTCCTGTGCTCCACTGAATTATTAACAACTGTCCTCATCTTGTTAAAATAGTCCGCCATGTACTCCGGAAGCTCAAGGTTCTGCTCGAAATATAATGACTTCGATCTCCTGGCTATAGAATCCTTTTTGGCATTTCGAATGACGACCTGAATCGCCTCTCGTCGTCTGCTGTTTATAAAACTCCTCTTCATATATATATTCTTATATGTTATTTTATATAAGCTTATCGCTTATGAATGAGTCTCCAAAACGTAAAAGGACCAGTCATTGGGGTGTATCTCTTGATCCGCCAGCGTCACTTCTACTCAACGGTATCATGCAGAATCCACTCCCAATTTACAGAAATTGATATCGTTTAGGACTTCGGTAGTGAATACGGTCAGTGAGGTATTATCACCCGGTAATAATCTAGCGAAAACGGTGCCAATTTGTAGTGTCCGATTTGTCCAATGGAAATTGCCGATAATTCGAATATATAAAACTCGAAAAACTAGATTTGTCTCTAAACATGGGTTACAGAATATTATTGGACTGAAATTTTAACTTCCTAATCTCTATGTAGATCATTTGATTATAACATTTTAGCTTTTACGGAGACGTGGCTAAATCCTGACATTGCATGTGTTATTCCACAAAATTTTCTATATTCAGACGTGATCGAATTTTCCGCGTAGACGGTGGCGCTTTGATAGATATTGATCCTGATTTATCAGCTTAAATAATTAAATTCTAATACCGAGGAGATTGAGTTTGAGGGTGTTAAAGTTATTTTAAATCCTTTAATGCTTTTATTACTTGTTCCTAAACTCATTTAGAGGCAATTCAGTTTGTCTCCTCTTTAGTTTCCAGTCAAGACATGCTTATAGTTTTAGATGATTTTAATTTACCTGCTTTAGCATGGTCACTAACGGATAAATCTACCAATTTGAAAAATGTGAAAAACACGTCGTTCGAAGGAGCCGTATATTATTATTATTTATATCTGGTTAGAGATTACGACCTATTGAAATTTAAATCGAACTTGGCCGGCTCGAGGTCAATCTTACAAAAGAAGATTATTTCAAAGGCAACACACAAAAAGGTGAGCAGGTTGTCTGTATTGCCTTTGAAATAATCTTCTTTTGTAAGATTGACCTCGAGCCGGCCAAGTTCGATTTATTATTATTTATATTAAAAATTGCAAAAAGCTTTCGAGAAAATCATAACTTCACAATTGTAACATTTTTGCAGCTTTATTATTTCGCCAACCCAACATGGCTTTGTGAAACGTAGATCTACAACCAGTAACCTTTTATAATTAACCTCTTTATGTATCATTGGACATTGAAACGTAGATCTATAACCACTAACATTTTAGAATTAACCTCTTTAAGTATCATTGGACTCAAAAATGCCAAACAAACTGATCTCATATTTACTGACTTTAGCAAGTCTTTTGATTCAGTTAATCACACTATTCGTTAACGATCTTTTATCAGTCATTACTCATTTGAGTGTGCATATGTATGTATGTATTTAGTCGGCTACAAGCTAATCTTAAAAATTTTCAATCCTGGTGCCACTTTACTCTAATAAATCTTAGCACTACCAAATGTAAGGTAATGACTTTTTTTCGTAACTCTCCTCAACTGGTCACTTATTTTCTAAACAATAGTCCCTTAGAACATCTAAATAATATGAATGATTTGGGCATACTTATCGACCATAAGTTAAATTTTAACACCCATATTTCCACCACGGTTCCACCACGATCCTTATGCAACTAAAGTTATTTTTACTTCGCTTGAGTCGCACCAGACTAGACTTAAATCAGTTCAAAAGCAGTTCTTGCTATTTGCTCTTCGTGGCTTAAGCTGGATTCGCAATGTCAATTTGCATTCGTATTCTAGTAGACTTCTTTTGATTAACCTTCCTTCCTTAATTAACCGTAGAATTATGCTTGGTGTTATTTTTATGCACAAGCTCCTAAATGGTAATATTGACACGCCTAAATTATTGGCTCAGGTTAATGTGTCGGTACCATGTAGACATCCTATTATACCTATAAACCTTAGTCGTTGTTTTTCTAACTATGCCATGCATGAACCTTTTAGGGTCCTCTGCTCTCATTACAACTTTCTATTCTCTGTAATCTGCTTCTGCAGAGCCTCTCAATTGTTATTTGCAAGCTATGTTTATAACTATGTATTTTTGCACACTTTTTCAAACTCAAAAAGAATTTAAAATTTTTAACTTTTGAACATTTTTTAAAGAATACTACGAGTCAAGATTAATTTACCAATATATGATAAATGGTGATATGATAAGTAGTTTAATTATATAAATTAACAAATTAAAAAATTCGAAAAAAGGTAAAATCTATATACTACTAATTGTATTAAGAAAATACAAATCTTTGTGACGGTTGATCTGTGTTATTTCTCCCACACAAAATAGTTTCAAATTTTAAATGTATCGAAATCTACTCAAAGAAAGGCTATATCGTAACTTTTCTGATAACTACAGCTGAAAACTACAGCTACTACAGTTTTGGGTTCCAGATCCTCCACAAAAAGGATTTATTTATGCCAAAAAAAAACTTCTACTAAAATTGAGGCTGATTCAGATTGGATGTATAAAGAAAAATACCAATAGGATTCCGCTATTCAATATGTGTACTTTCTAAAAACAAAAAATAGTCCGGTGCGGTTTGATTTTCTGTGTTGCACAGAATGTGGCGTCTGAATATGTCATTGCATCTCAACGACACAGCCAATCACAGATAATACAGATGTTAGATAATATAGTCTCGAGCATATTAAAGCTTCAATCTAATTTTATTGGAACAATTGCACATGATTCTGTGGCATATCTGTTATTAGTTGGAATATGAAAGTACGGGCCATAGCGAATACAATCAAAAGTTTTGTAACAATGGTGTAGACCACAAAAGTTTATTCGTAACATCGTATGTACCTCTTTAACTTATTTCAAAAGCTGATAAAAAAATTATTTAGAAAAACCTCCGGCCTTCGTCAACGCGTCGATTCTAGCTTATAAAAGAGACGACTGAAGGATCAACATCAGAGGAGAAATATATAATGTAGAAAATAAGCTACAGAACTATGTGTCCAAAATAGAAAAATATCCGTTGAGCCTAGCTTACAATTAACTATGGTAGATGGAAAACTTTGCATTGCTTTAAGTAATTCGCACGCTACTAAATATTATATATGCGATGCAAGCCAACCGAAATTGACAATATGAATGAATGTTTGGACAAAGAGGTATCAAAAAAATATTTCAATTTTTGACTTATTTCCACTTCTTGCGAAGATAAGATTCTTTGAATACTTTTTACACCTTTCTTATAAATCGGTCATTGTCATGTGACAGTCCCAAGGGCCCAGTAAGGATTTTAGGGATGAAATAGGCTTAAAAGTAGACCAGCCTAGAGATGGAGGCACAGGAACATCTGAAAATATTTCTCAAATCCACGGTTGCCTGCAGAAATTATAGGCCCTAATGAAAATTTAATCTATTGTTGTGCTACCTTATTGCAAGCTTTGGCATCGGGACTCACAATCAAACTGGAAAAATTGAATGAATATGCCCTAGATACTGCCACAGAGTTAATGAAGGAGTATCCCTGGTACTATTTACCGGCGACAGTTCATAAGGTGCTCATTCACGGATCTATTGTTATAGAGAACGTAATTCAATTGAAGAACTCTTTCGATTTCGATATGCTGTGACTTTTGCATCTCTCGGTAACAAGCTATGGGATTTGGCCTTATTTCTAAATATATTTTTAGTTTTAAATAAATTTTACAAAAATACATAGTTATAAATTAAAAAAAAACAAAAGACCGCGTTCGCAAAAATTTGTGTAGGGCTCTCAATCGCCTCAGAGACGCCTATTTACAATTATATTGCTATTAGGTTGTTCTAATAGCAATAAATCCCACAACAAAGTGCGTAATTTTTACAAAAGCCATGTCCACCAATTTGGGTCCAAGCTCTCTCGATCCCCAACAGCAACAGCTACAATAACTAATTGTACAACAACAACGTGAGCGTTGACTCTCGGTCCAACGCAACAACGCGTACTTTTCGGTGATGTCGCCGACCCCACTGAATGCTACCGTAAGCAATAACACCGAAAGTGCCAGCCACTCAGCAAACAACAGCAATTTACCGTGGAGAGAGCAGTGTGCTTCTCCATCAATATCAATAACTGGGTCACCGATTGCACAGACCAGCACCTTTAGCTCGTTGACAGCAACTACTGCAACGTCTGCCGAAGTATTGACCTGCCTCAAGCCGTCAACGACAAGTCGCCCAGAGTCAGCCACAATAATAAACCCAACGCCTTCTGTCCAAACTGGAATGGATAGATATATTTAAAAAAAAAGCAGAAGCTAAGCCCGCAAAAGAAAAAAAGTGGCAATACGCCGAAAATAACCAAACCAAATGAACGAGTAGCACTCATTAAAATTTTAAATTTTAATTTTAATTTTAAAATTCTTGCCGATCAGCAAGACGATTGGTCCCTACTCAAGAAATAGCAGACGCCTTGGCCGAAAAAGGGTTTGCGGTCAAGTCCGTTGCCTACATCATCAACAGGAACAACGTCGAACAGCCGCTCTTTAAAATCGAGCTCTAACCAGATGCAAAGCGGTCGAAGCCTAATAAAGTGCACCCAATCTACAACCTTCAGCTCCTATTGCACAGAAGAGTCACCGTAGAGGAGCCGCATAAGAGATACCAACCACCGCAGTGTAAAAACTGCCAGGAATACAACCACACCTCTAACAATTGCAATCTTTGGCCAGTGTGTGTTGGCTGCGGCGAACATCATAAAGATGGCATTTGCACCAAGGACAGAAACAACGTCGCACTAAGGCTATGCAGCAACTGTGGAGGGAACCACACGGCCAACTACAGAAAATGTCCTGTCTTTAAGGATCTTAAATCGCACCTAAGCGGGCGCAAACCCCCTGTTGGACCAAAAATCACCTTCAACGCCTCCAAAACTACACCGGAGGTATTCTTCTCCAAGGCTCATCTAACATGCCTGCTACAACCATTCCTAGTGTATCCTTCGCTAGTGTGCTCCGAACTGGACAGACGGAGCCCGCGAAAGAGACCCCGTCATTCCACCATCTACAGAATCCGCAACCTAGCGCAGCAGAACTTGGCCAGCAAACTACAAGTGGTTTGAAGGCCCTTTTGATCTCACTCAATCAAAACATAACCACTGACCTATGAAGTTCATGCAAAACTGTATGCACGAACTGATGCGGAATCAAAACCTGCTTATCCAGAAGCTTATCGAGAATAAATAATGGCTTCTTAAATATACCTTCTACGCAACAAACTATCCAGACGGAAAAGCTCATGGTGGGACTGGTATCCTAATTAAAAATCGTATAAAACACTCGTTCCTCAACAGATTTGAAACACAGCACCTACAAGCAACTGCCATAACACACTATTAACAAGACCTCAAGTACTGGATCGCCCATATAGGCTTACAAACAACAAAACAAATTGGCTTAAATTTAAAATGTACATGAGTGCCCAAATTGACTGTTCGCCGAAACTGGATGCTGCGGAAGACATTGACATGTGCGTCCCGCAAAGACGAAGAGAGGGCATCTGTATTTGCAACACATCTTAAAATGGTTTTCCAGCCAAATCCAACATCAAACTCATTTTTACTTCCCCCTTCGAGCACATTAACGGATAGTGAGCACTCGGAACTCCAATCGGACGAGATCACTGCACTTATTAAAAACCATTCTTTCCGATGACACACTCATTTTCCGATGACACGGCAATCCTCAGCAGATCCAAATGCCCAATACAAGCCTCTGCAAAATTAGAGGAACACCTGAAGGTGGTAGAGGAATGGCTAGCAACCTGGCGAAACCGGGTTAACGATCAGAAATGCAAACATGTAACATTTACGCTTAACAGAAGAAACTGTCCAGCTCTAATGCTAAATAACGTACCAGTTCCTCAAGCCGTGGATGTCACTTACCTTGGCATCCACCTAGACAGAAGACTAACTTGGCGCAAGCACATCGAAGCAAAAAAGTCACAGCCTAAACTGAAAGCGAGTAGCTTACATTGGATCATCAACGATCGGTCCCCTCTACGTCTGGAGTATAAAGTCCTCCTATACAACTCCGTACTGAAACCCATCTGGACTTACGGAGCCGTACTATGGGTAAATGCAAGTACCAGCAATGTCGATATTATACAAAGAGCGCAGTCGAAGATTTTAAGATCAATCACGGGGGCCCCGTGGTATATACGAAACGACAACATTCAAAATGATCTAAATATACCTAGCGCAAAATCTGAAATAGGTAGGTGGATGCACACCCAAATGTTCTTGCCAATTCCCTTACGCGAACTAATAATAATAGAACTCGTCTTAAAAGAAATGACAGACCAACCCAAGTGATTAGGGCCGCCTGCAATATCCCCAGGATTTATCTGAAGTACTAGACAAAGAAAAATATCTCAAACTTGTTGTTAGGCTCTAATTTAAGAGTAGATTCAACAAATAAATTAAACGTTAAAAAAAAAAAAAAAAAACTTGTCACAAGCGCAAAGTTAACGGCCACGAGCGCGATCAAAAGAGAAAACAAAAGAATAGAGAGAAACAAATCCAAAACAGCGCAACAACAAAATAATATATGCGTTTGTTAATGATTTGTATTTAATAAAAATGTATATTTAACTTTAAATTTCGCGATCAATATAGTTATGATTTATCATCGGATTAGAAAATTAATTTAATTTAATTTAATGTAAATTAAGTAGACAAAAGAACGAAAATATTAGTTGAGCGAGAGCGCAAAAAAAATGACCGTTTTCGATGAGTGACAATATGTTTGTTTTGCCACTATAGATTTATTTGATTTAATGCAACCCGTCACGATCCAACCCAATTGATAATTTTAGCTTAGTAGCCATCAAGCTTTAACTTTAAAGATAGTGGGGATATACGTCTACCCGCATTATTATATCAACCTTACCAGGTATATTAAAGGTAGGATCAGCTAGTAAGTAAGATAGTCATTATGACATATCCACGCGTACCATTTTTAATGGAAGATCATAGCCTTCATTAATTTTGGCAACACAACCGCCTCAACCGTTAGATGTTTGTCCAGGTATTTCGCATCTTTACATGACTTTATTGCTTTTATTGTGAACACGCCACTTTTTTCTGTATGGATTTTAAGTTGAGGTAATTTAAAATTTTATATGTGAGCTTCTATATTCTGCATATTTTGTATAAAAATATTTGTCAGTTAAATTTGCGTCCAAATGACTGTGCCAAGAGTTTGATCAAGATCTGGTTACTATATCATATACAGTTGCGAACTTAAAAATAGCACCTCTTGCAGAGGTTATGTATTCAAAGGATTCTTAGATTTATTTTAAGGTTTAAGTGAAATATTTACTACTAATGTTAGAAGAAAAAAATTTTAATAATATCCAACGTTTTCAAAGTTTTTCAAACAAATTCTTGAAATACTCATTCTTCGTGGAGGGGCGGAAGGATCCAAATAAAAATACAAATACTTGGCGGGTGCCTATTTCTTCTGATTTGGTAAGCTAAATAATTAAAAACGCGCGGGAACTTCGTTTAAAACTATGATTTTATTTACAGATGATATATTCACACACGCAAGTTCAATTTCAAGGAAACTAGGGTTTTGGAAAAAAAAGCATGGTTCGGGTGGTGGTGGAAAATTCTCGGACTAGAATGAAGATGGCGATTCTCATCAGAATCCAAGTCACTCTCCTTAGTGTGACCGTATCCGCCGAGGCTCAAAAAACCCTCCTCACTCCCCACTGCTCTTCGCCGCTCACTGCTGTTCACCCGGTGGCGTGAAAACCCGTCAATTTGTTTAATTTGAATTCGAAAGATATAAATATTTAGAAGATAGATTTGTTCACTTGTACTCTTTATTGATTACCTATCACAAAACATACAGATAAAAAATAAACTAAAATTCAAGAATATGCAAATTTTATTGTGGAAGGTACCATAAATTGTGTCTGGTAGACACATAAGTATGTTAGATATTAGTAAAGAAGTAAATTAATAGCTTTATTTTATTTATTATGTATTTATATCGCCAAAATTTATTTGGAAAAATCTTCTTTGAATGCGTGAAACATCTCTAATCAACCCCGCTTAAGAAGTACTTTGGTCGTTTATTGAATTCAAATAATGAACTGATTTAATTTACCAAAGTGTTGCGTATACTTATACATATGTATATGAAACCTTAGAATCTAGGAGGCTACAATTGTTTTTAAAAAATACTTATTCTAATGACCTACGTTTTCGGCGTTGAAAATTATTTATACCTCATGATCGGCGTTGGCCGATGAAATATTAACCTATATTGAAATATTTTTAGATATTTATTATTCTGACATCTTAATTCTTCTTCGTCACATTACAATTTACATCCAAAGTGAAGACCTGCTTCAATTCTGGTTTAATCCTTTTTTTCTTTTACCTCAGCTTCTATCTTAACTGCAAAGTTAGGCCGTGCTGGAGAAGTCAAATGTTGACTTACTTCTTAGACGTTGTTTTGAGTTGCGCCGTTGTCTGCATTCTCAAATTTAATAACATGCATGTCTTTTTTTTATACCCTTGCAGAGAGTATTACAAATTGGTCAGATGTTTGTAACGCACAGAAGAAGACGTTTCCGACCCCATAAAGTATATATATATATTCTCTGATGATCAGCTGATATAGCCATGTCCGTCTGTCCGTCGGTGCATATGAATTATACTCAGCCATTGGTTTGCAAAAGGTGAAGAAGAAAAAGAAAGCTTAAAAAGACTGTGACGTCTATTGTTTTTTTTTTTGTCTGGACGTTGACGCGTACAATGCGAAGTAAGTTCAAGTGGCCCATACGACACCAGGACATAGCCTGTTTCGCGCGAGCCCAAGCAGAGAGCTGACCACCTCCCGACCGACCGACCGAGGGGCGCAGACGTATATCGGACGGCACGATCGCGTGGACAAATACAAGTAAAACGGACAAACAATTAAAAATATGATTAACTACAGCTCATTACGAGCTGAGTGTGCTAAAACAGAGGTTTTCACAAGAGACAGCTAGAAATACAGTGTTTTAAGGATAGAGGAATAAAATTTCTAGTAGGTCTACAGACAGGTTTAACTGGTTCAATAGCTCAGGAGAGTCTATTTCAACTATTAAAAGTTTGTGAACAAAGATAGCACCAAGCGTTACTCTACGATTAATTAAAGAAGGAAGGTTGATTAAAAGAAGCCTACTGGAGTATGATGGCAAATTGACATTGCGATCCTAATTCAGACCGCGAAGAGCAAAAAGCAGAAATTGCTTTTGAACAGATTCAATTTTACTTTGGTGCGTCTCATATTGAGGTGACCATAAGTAAGATCCATACTCTAAGATAGGACGGATTAAAGAAGTATACAGAATTTTGGTTGTGTACGGATCGTCAAACTCTTTTGACCATCGTTTCACAAACCCAAGAACATTCAAAGCTTTACTAACTGTAGCAGAAATATGAGGATTAAAAGTTATGGTCCATAAGAACACCTAAATCATTGATAATATCTAACCGCTCTAAGGCAGTGTCGTTAAGATAATAAGTTGCTAAGTATGGAGTGCATCTATAAAAAGACATAACTTTACATTTAGAGCCGTTAAGGTTTAATAGGTTTGTTTCACACCATTTCTGAAGATCATTAAGATCCGATTGAAGTAGGCAAGAAGACGATATGTCTTTAAAACTGAGGTAAAGCTTGACATCATCCGCGTACATAAGCACCCGAGAATGTGACACTACCAATGGAAGATCATTTATAAAAAGAGTGAATAGCAATGGACCCAAATGACTACCCTGAGGTACTCCAGAGGTCACTTGGATGGTCTTAGAAAATGAAGACTTAAAGAGGACCTTTTGTGTACGCTTAGAAAGATATTGAAGAATCCAATCTAGCAAAAGGCTGGGGATGCCAAGTGCGTTTAATTTATATAAAAGCAGAGTATGATTAACAGAGTCAAAGGCCTTGCTGAAGTCAGTATAAATGACTTCAGTTTGCACAGCAGTCTTGAATCCTTTGATCGGGTGAGATGAAAATTCTAATAGGTTAGTAGTTGTCGAGCTACGTTTTTTAAACCCATGTTGGGATGACGAAATGATTGAGCTACAAAAATGCTGCAATTGAGATGTTATTATTTTCTCAAATGCTTTGGGTATGGCAGACAATTTAGAAATACCCCTATAATTGGAGGCTTCGGACTTCTTCCCCTTTTTATGAAGAGGAATAATATATGATTCCTTCCAGATAGGCGGGAAGGCGGAAGATGTGACGGAAAGTATAAACAACTTAAATATTGGCTTACATAGGGCCTCTGCGCAAAACCTTAATACGCAGCCTGGTATTCCATCAGGGCCAGGTGCATATATTGGTTTGACGGAACTGAGCACGCTAAGAACCGAACTTTCACCAAACACAGGGTCTAAAATGCAATTAGACGATTGCAAGTGATGAGGATCAGGATGATTTGCTTGACAAATCGAAGAGGAATAAGTTGTTTTGTTGTTTTGTTTTGTTCAGCAAACATATCGGCAATTGCCTGATCATTGTCACCTTTATTGTTTTCGAAAGACAAGTAAGACGGGTGCACTGATGTCTTACGTTTAACATTGACAAATTTATAAAATGGCTTAGGATCGCGAGAAAACCTAAGTTTACATTGCTGAAGATAATCCTTATAGCAATGTGAATTCAGCACCATAAAATTTTATCGAGCAACTACATATAGGGAAAAATCAGATGCTTTACCGGATTTTTAAAATCTTTTATAACATCTTGATTTTACGTTCTTCAAGTTACATAACTCACGTGAGAACCAAGGAGGTCTATCAGACCATCCTTGAGTCCCACGCGGGACACAAACATCAAAGAACGACTCCAGAGTTTTATAGAAGACAGAAATGGCAGAGTCCATATCCGTGCAAGTATACAGATATGTCCAATCATTAGTTATCAAGAGTTTTTTAAGTTTAGTAAAGTTTGCCTTGCGAAAAGATCGGATTGGAGGCATCGAGTTATTATATCGAGTCATAACCCCAAAAGGAAGGTCAATGGTTACATCCAGAGTAGGCTGAAAGTTGTCTTCAGGGATAACTAAGGGATCAGTCCTGGAAACATCGCAGTTGGAAGAATCCAACACAAATTCCAGATCTAGTGATCTGTCACGACTACTCCGGACAGGATTTATTTGAGTTAGAGACAACTCAAGCAGACCATCTAAGAAACAATGTGACGAGGAGGGCAACAGTAATAAATAATCATATGAAAGGGTCCAAGTATTCTCAGGTAAATTAAAATCTCCCAGAACAATGAGCAAGTCTTTGTCAGAGTGATATGAGGAAACAAGTTGAATAGCTTCCAAATGGTAAATATAAACTGCCAAGTCGGACTGTGATGGAATATAAAAGTAATATAGGCAGAAAAAGAATTTAAAGAAATTTTAACACAAACAAATTCAATCTCCTGATTGGAAGACTGGACAATTTCAGATGAGAACGCTGAATCAACAGCGGATAGTCTGATCATGTTTATATGTTAAATATTTTGAGTGAAAAATTGATCAGGTTTCAGCCAAGTTTCAGTAAAGGCAAGAATATGAAAGTCAAAAGTTAAACTATCTACATATAGTCTAGAGTTTAGACTTTAGTACTCGAACGTTCTGATAGGCCAGAGTTAGGGACGAAATTTTTTTTGACTCACCAACAGGTGCAGACGAGATGGAAGGAACGTTATTCACAGAGGCAGTTAGCAAGCTAATCGAAGTCCGCTTCTTCTTTTTTATTGTATACTCTTTTACAACAAGGTGTTCCGGCCAAAAATCTTTATGACATATTTGGCCAAAATGATCTGGGGAGATACTTATTTTAAAGGACGAAATGACCCGAGTATGTGAAAAACGGAACTTTTCCACCGCAATGTTTGGTGCTTGAACTTTGCCCTGGATGTAGGCTATGACTTCTCTAGAAGTAGTATTGGGGTCAAGCCTCGAAATAAAAATTTGCTTTTTGGGTGGAACTACAACAAGGGAACTAGGAATACTAGGCACAGCAGTAGCGGCTACAGCAGATGCAGCAGCAGCAGCAGAAGCAGCCAGCACTTTACTAGCTCCTCTTGTAACTACTTTATTGGCAATATTCCTGGAAACGGATGTTTGCCCAGACGGTTCGGAAACTACAACCGATATCGTGTTAGTAGGTGGTATACTGTCTCCAGGGGAAATGGTAAGAGACTCCTTACCTGCCAAGGCCGGACTCCTAAACGATATCAGCTGCTGTACATTTGGTGACATAGGGTCATTGTCGGAAGCCGGAACTGGTAGAGAACGATGTGCCGATGGACTGAGGGATGCGCCCTGAAACCTGGCTCTCTTTCGCGTCGGAGATTCAATCAAAAATTTAGAACTTCTGAATTGAACCTCCATCGCCGAAAGCTCTTCTTGGAGCTTATGAACGCCAGCTGACAGGGTTTTAAACGCATCCCCAGTCCGTTTCATAAAACTTCGAATCTCGAGCTCCAAGCCACGACACGAATCACAGCCCCATTTAAGGCCGCCACCCTGTGCAATACTATCCCGCACCTTGACTGTGTAACCAGCACATTTAAAGTGCATTACATTGTCACACAGCCAACAGTAAAGAAAGTCTTCACTGGTCTTGCTGGGATTATTGCAATTATATTTGCAACAGACAGACATTATTAAATAATTGATTTATCAAAAACAAATTATAAATCAATATGTAAATTAAAAGGGAAATTGTATATATGTATGTATATATTAAGAGAGACGTATACAAACCAAGACAAAAGCTAACTGCAACATGCAAATTAGAAAGAGAAAACAAAAAAGAGAATATTTTTATTTTTTTTTATTAAAACACACAACAAAAACTTGTCACCACCGCGAAGTTAACGGCCGCGAACGCGATCAAAAGAGAAAACAAAAGAATAGAGAGCACCAACACCACACAAACAAAAACAAACTATAAACTGTAAATTGGCGCGGGTGGGAGCAAAAAATAAATAAAACGAAATCAAAAACTAAGCAGGGCAACAACCAAATTATATTTGCGTTTGTTAAAGTTTTGATAATAAATTTATATAAATGTTTGTAAATTTAACGCAAACTTCGCGATGAGTTTAGCGAGTTATTAAAAATTGGTAAAGCAATGAATTTAAATTGAATATTATAAATTAATTTCACAAAAGAACGAAATACAGTAATTAAACGAGAGCGCAAAAAAAACACGACCGACTTCGATGAGTGACAGTATGATAATGATAATGGATTTAAGCTAAATATATTTGTTTTGTAATATTTATTTATTATTTTTGTCTTCCAGTCAGACAGCCGTTTCTTTATAGAAAAACACTTTGAATGTTTATTATTATTTCATAAATACATATGTGTATGCTTGCTAGCAATAATATGTATTTGCCATCTGGTCCCTGGTTAGCAGAGGACCAGAACAAATAAAATGGTATACGACACGAAATTTAAGTGATAAAACCTAATTACTTTCTTACTTTTTCCAGAAACTACTCAAATATCACATTTTATTTATCACAGATTGGAAATCGCCCTTTGACGCCACCAGGCCGCGGACTGTTCACCTGTGTAGACAATAGTGTCTTACTCTGGCTTATCTGACGACTTTCTTTGCTGATAACTAGTGACACCTCCAGTCATCCACAATACTTTATTAGCAGGATCGATCTATGACCAAAAGAAGTCGCATGATTAATTTTCTTCTTTCTTTAATTATAAATTCCTTTTTTTGGGTATGAATCGGCTTTGAAATTGGTTGTCATATTGTAATTGTTCACGCTACCAGGTGAACATCAGTGAGCGGCGATCATGGGCCGATTCGGTTACACCAAGCAACGTGGCTTGAATTCTGATTGGAATCGCAATTGGCATTCCCATTCGAAAATTTTCCACGACCACCCGCACCTTTTATTTCAACTCCAATTTTTATTTAATCGAACAATTTCGTGTGTGAGGACAAGTGCTGTTATTTATTTGGATTTAACCGCCCCTCCAAGAACAGTAATGAAGCTACTTTTCATGTAATGAAGTAAATATGACATCCCGCCGACTTAGGTATACCATACAACAAGGTAAAAAATTACGCGGGATAATCGATTCAAATTACACATTATACATAAAAAATGTGCGCATGTACTAAGCAAATATACAACTATGGTGTCTCTAGGTAGAAGAGTTTTTGAGAAAAGAAAAGTCCGGACGGACGGACATGGCTAGATCGTCTCAGCTGTTGATGCTGATCAAGAATATATATACTTTATGGGGTCGGAAAAATTTCCTTCTGCCTGTTACATACATTTGGCGACTTTAATATACTTTAATTAATAAAACGAACATAAAAACGATTGAGTTTGAGAAATTGTGAATAATATAAATAAAATATATTAATCTTTTTTGCGTATTGTTGTTTTAGCATGAGAGAGAATAACATTCAATAACAAAACAACAACAAACGCAACTAACGAAAATCACCAACAACAATATGCAATTTTCTACATTTATTTATTTTTTTATTAATTTTGATACGCCCCTGCTTTCAGATCAGTTCACCAACTATCTCCGTTTTTTATAAAAGTCAATTGGTTGTGAGATGGAGTTTCTGATCTTGTAGCTGTAAATTAATTACTTATTCTTGAAGATTTACATTTTTTTCGCGTAGGTTTAATACATACTATGGTATGCTTAGCTTATAGCTGAGCAATCGCTTAGCCGCGATTGACCAGTACGTGTGTTTGGGTATTGGGATATTTATTTTCATAATGACAAAATGTCACAATGTATTATCTGTAACACAATGTATTAACCCAAACACTAGTATATTATACTCTATTATTTATGTGGTATGTATATTGTCTGGACGTTGAAGCGTACAATAAGAAGTACGTTCAAGTGGCCCATATGACACCAGGACATAGCCTGTTTCGCGCGAGCCCAAGCAGAGCGCTGTCCACCTCCCGCCCGACCGACCGTGGGGCGCAGCCGCATATCGGACGGCACGATCGCGTGGACAAATACAAATAAAACGGACAAACAATTAAAAATATGATTAACTGCAACTAATTACGAGCTAAATGTGCTAAAATAGAAGTTTTCACAAGGGAAAGAGAGGCTTCTGATCTGATTACGGGATACAGATGATTGTAATCAGAATATAGGACTCGAAAAGGTTCATGCAAAGAATAGTTAGAACTACAGTGTTTTAAGGAGAGAGGAATAAAATTTCTAGTAGGTCTACGGGGTACAGATAGGTTAACCTGGTTCAATAGCACAGGAGAGTCTATTTCACCTATTAAAAGTTTATGAATAAAGATAGCACCAAGCATTACTCTTACTCTATTAATTAAAGAAGGAAGATTGATTAAAAGAAGCCTACTGGAGTATGATGGCAAATTATCATTGCGATCCCGATTTAGACCGCGAAGAGCAAAAAGCAGAAATTGCTTTTGAACAGATTCAATTTTAATTTGGTGCGTCTCATATTGAGGTGACCATATGCAAGATCCGTACTCTAAGATAGGACGGATTAAAGAAGTATACAGAATTTTGGTTGTGTACGGATCGTCGGATTTTTTTCATAGCTTTACTAACTGTAGCAGAAATATGAGGATTAAAAGTTAGTTTATGGTCCATAAGAACATCTAAATCATTGATAATATCTAACCGCTCTAAGGCAGTGTCATTAAGATAATAAGTTGCTAAGTATGGAATGCATCTATAAAAAGACATAACTTTACATTTAGAGCCGTTAAGGTATAATAGGTTGGTTTCACACCAACGCTGAAGATTATTAAGATACGAAGATACGAAGATTATTAAGTAGGCAAGAAGACGATATGTCTTTAAAACTGAGGTAAAGCTTAACATCATCCGCGTACATAAGCACCCGAGAATGTAACACTACCAATGGAAGATCATTTATAAAAATAGTAAATAGCAATGTACCCTGTTCTTGGAGGGGCGGAACGATTTGTGGTGTACAACTTGGCGGGTGCCAATTTCTTTAGGGTCTGGTGAGTGCGTGAGAACTTCGGTTAAAATTAATTCTGATTTATTTATTTATTTCACAAGATATCCCGATACATACGAAATGGTTCGGGTTGAAAAAAGTTACAATTTCGAAAGATAAGAGCGCAAGGAAAAAGAACGGGTGTTCGGATTAAAACTCGTACTGGATTGAATATGGCGATTCACAGCAGAACCCCTCGTCACCCTCCTCAGTATGACCGAATTCGGTTTTGGGAAAAAACCCTACCCCTCACTCTCTGCTGTTCACCCGGTGGCGTGAACATACCGCCCCCCTTGCAACAAGTTGCAATTGCCTCGGTGGACATGTCTAAGGATGGGGGATGGCAGCGTTCTGGATCGCCAAGACACGGGTGGTGATGGAGGGGGAACTTTGGATGCAGATGGAGTAGGCGACACGATGGCTGATGACCTCTGGATAGAAGTCCGAATGAAAGGCGGGTGCCTTTCGGGTCTTTGCTCTTTGGGTTGGATGTACGCGACTGAGCTGTCGATGTGCAAGAGTGTGTGGTGTTGCTTGCCACATCGATGGCATCCTGTGGTGCTCCTGCAGGAACCATTGGAATGCTTATGAGCCAAACAGTTCGGGCAGTATCCGTTGCTCAAGACTACCCGCAGCCTGTCGTCAGCTCGTAGTCCTCGAAACTGTCGGCACAGACGGAGCGCGTGTGCCCCTTGACAAACGCGGCACCTGAAGCAATTGGAACTGCGTTCTAAATCGGATGGTGCTGCTGTCCTTAAAGACATCTTCGGACTGCTAGAGGAAGTGGACCGAGACCTTCTGGATTTTCTAGTAACGGATCCACAGAGAACCCATCCGAACATCGTCTCGATCCCCACGAAAGAATCACCAACATTCTTGATGATCCGTTCAAGTGGAAAGGAGCTCGGCTCCAAGCACCAAATCCACAGGAGCTCTTTGGTGAAATTGCGGATCAGCGAGCGGAAGGTCAAGCGAATCCTGCTTCACCTTATTCGGGACGGCGCGGGACGGAAGTGCTTCAGCTACACTAGGCAGCACCACGGCGACTGCTTGGAACTGTCGCAGTGGTTCGTCAGGAGGAGAAATCTGTAAGCGGCACACTTTGTCGCCGCTACCAGCATCGCATTGCCCAATGCCGCGAATGCTAGTTGATACTTTGCAGCTTGGAGGATTAATCAATTCAAACATTCTTTGGGAAATAAAGGACGCTTCGGATCCCATATCAATTAAAGCGCGGATTTGAAACTACTTGCCACGATGAGGAATAGTTACCCTCGCAGTACCCAGGAGGCCAGTGTTGCGAGTGGAGGCGAAGTAACTTCCCACGTTTACATCAGGGCTGCTGGAAGAATCTGGGGACGCGGGATTCGGAATTATACAAGCATTAGGTGCTGAGCTCTCTTGCACTTGAGCGGAAAAGGCCTGAGCTCGTGCCGTAGGATTTCGGCTTACGGGTTGAAAGGTCTGACCGCTAGAGCTTGGTTGAAGGACATCTGTGGCCTCTAATACACGGTGGCGATCAGTTAGGAATCCATTCAGGTCGTCCCAGGATGAGACGGCGGTCTTATTTGGAACGGACTGTTCCCACAACAGAAGGGTGGATTTGGGCATTTTGCTCGTACAGATTGCTATGAGAAGGATATCCCAATTGTCTGTAAGAGCCACGGAACGCTCAAGACCGATTAAGCAACCTTGAATTGACGTCTGCAGTTCTCTCAACGCTTTGCCAGACTCTTGTGTTACAGCTGGGATCTGTAGAAGCTGCTTGGCTTGGCTCATAATCAATAATCGATTATTTTCGTATCGCGCAGTGAGGTCATCCCACGCGGACTGGAACCCTTCATTGGTCAAGGGTGACCTAGAAACAATGGTTTTCACCGCAAGTGGTAAAGTTTCTCCACTTGTGTTAGGCTTGGATTATGGATAAAAATCGCGGTAAACAAATCAGGGAATGTAGGCCAAGCCAGGCTGTCCCCGTTGAAGATTTCGACACACGGGGGAACTGTGTGGCTTTGATGTGTGGAATCGACGGAGAGCCTGACTGGTGCTGGAGCCATTTTCGCGGACAACTGCTCGATTCGCTCTCCAAACAAAGTCCCGCCTCGCACATATACCATATAACAATATTCATGTTTAGCTTTAATTGTAGCTATGTGCTTCGGACTATCTTCGTTCTTTTGAGCGAGGAGATCGAAACGAAGCTGTAAGTGGACTGTATAATTTAAGGATAGAGAAGGAGTGAGAAGGAGAAATGTCTCCTCTTTTTAATGAACACAATGAATAAGCATGGATAGCATAAATGAAATTAGAAGGATTTATAATTTTCCACGCAGTTGTGTGAATAATTATAAGGATATATAATCACTTCGATATTAAAATTTATACAATGTCGAAATATGTTGAAATTTATAAGAGTATTTAAAAATATGGAAAAATTGAGATCAGTAAGAGTGGGAGTGCCGATAACTTTTCAATGAAGAAAAAAAAAAACTCGGAATTAATTTTCATTAAACGGTCATCGATCAATTTCATGGATCCGTGAGGAAAAGATCAAAATGCACCAAGACAAGCCAAAATATTAATTCCAGATAAATAAAAATGTACTTATTTTCTTTAGAAAATATTTTGCGAATTAAATTCAATCAGTCGATTGAAATATTTTTGCACAATACGAAAATCACGAAGGAAAAAATGGATGTCGTGACCGAGTCACGGCTTGTCTCAAGTGTCAGCACTGATGAGACTTGAGTGTCAGCACTGATCGGGAGTCAGCTGTTCTGCCGTTGTTTATGTTTTGTGAATTTAATTAATTGTAAATTTTTAACGAAGATCACGGTTTCCTACTTTAATTATGTAGGTTTCGAATTATTAAATTGCGGAAAGCCAATCGGAGTGGCTGCAATTAATTTTGCGTGGGTGAATTTAAATTGTATGTGGTCATAGGTATGTACATACATACATATGTATGTATGTACGTATGAGTGTGCTTACCGCGGCAAAAATTATTACATATGTATGTACATATATAGTATAAGTTTGTATGTATGGATTTAACAGGCTTTGTCCTGGTGTCGTAGGGGGCCACTTGAACGTACTGCGCATAGTATCGTCAACGTCCGCTATAAAAAAATTATTTGACATAAATAATTTATGCCGATGGACTAATGATCAGCCCGTGGAGTGTGCTTTACACTTTAAGTAAAGGTAAGTGGTACTTTATAAATTCTCGATTATTAAACACCTCTACTTGCAGGTTAGAAAACAGCTGTTTTTACATGTATGTATGTATGTATATTTGTGTTTATACATACATACATATGTATTGCTATGCAATTGGACTTTTGGACAATCAGAATTTCGAAGAATGGAAAAGAAATGCACTTCATAAACACAAAAATGATCGGGAAATACCAGGTAACCCTTGGAATAGGTCAGGTATGTACATACAAGTATACAAAAGTGTGTAGGTCGCTATGGAGGAGCGGGAAACCTCACACTTTTATAAGTTTGTAATGGGATATAATGTGAATGAGAATTTTAATAAGAAATGTTGTACTTATTAGGAATTCCGCCGATGCAAGCTGGAATAGCGGAAGGATATCCGGCTCGAAGGACCAATGTTCGTGGAGGAGCGGAACGATTTGTGGTGTACAACTTGGCGGGTGCCAATTTCTTTAGGGTCTGGTGAGTGCGTGATGAAATTAAAACGCGCGAGAACTTCGGTTAAAATTAATTCTGATTTATTTATTTATTTCACAAGATATCCCGACACATACGAAATTGTTCGGGTTGAAAAAGTTAAAATATCGAAAGATAAGAGCGCAAGGAAAAAGAACGGGTGTTCGGATTAAAACTCGTACTGGATTGAAAATGGCGATTCAACCGAATTCGGTTTTGGGAAAAAACCCTACCCCTCACACTCTGCTGTTCACCCGGTGGCGTGAACAGTCTTAAAGATCGTGATTTCTTTATAGTTTTAGGTGATTTCAACTTGCCTAATATTTCTTGGCTTGTTGATGATAATCTATCTTTCTTAATTCCTTCATCTCAACATGTTCTTCTTGATTGCCTACTTGAATGTCCGCTATATCAGTTGAATTCTTTCCTTAACTCTTCTAAAAGAATCCTTGATCTTGTTTTTGTCTCTGATCCCACTGTTAGTGCTGTATCCCGAACACAGCCCCTAGTGAAACCTGAAGATCCTTATCACCCTACTATTGAAGTTACTATTTCTTACAATTCCGTTACTAAATCACTTAATAACATCGCCGTCTCGTCGTAAATGTTTTCGTAAAACAAATTTCAATCTTCTTAATAGCCTTATTTTCTCTTTTGATTGGTCATTTCTATTTGAGTGCTGCGATATAGATTGTGCAGTGAAGTTTTTCTACTCTGCTCTTAATTCTCTAATTGATTACTGCGTTCCTTATGTGAATGTCTCTACCGTCTCCAGCGCGCCAGTCTGGTTCACACGTAGGCTCTCTAATCTCCGTAACATTAAATCGAGATATTTTAAAAGATTTAAAAAAACTGGTTCGCGACTTGACTATGCAAATTACTGTATAGCCAAATCTCAATTTTGTCTTTTAAACACTCAATGCTACAATAATTATATCGTTCGCTGTAAGGTTGAATTTTATAAGAACCCCAAAAGATTTTACAACTTTGTTAATTCCAAAAGACGCTCTAATGTACTACCTTCCACCTTCAGACTTAATCACCAGACTGCTAATAATGACTCAGATATTGCTGATCTGTTTGCTAAATTCTTTCAGTCGACTTATTCTACTACTGTTTCGGATCCCACACCCTATCCCTTTTCAATCCCACATTTAAATTGTATGTTTTTTCCTAGTATTACTGAAGACTGTATTATCTCTAGCTTGTCATCTATGACGTCTTCCTTCGTTCCCGGTCCTGATAATATACCTAGTTGCATCCTTAAAATGTGTTCGATTTCCCTATCTAAGCCTTTATCTCGGTTATTCTTTATATCGAGTGAGACTTGTAGCTTTCCCGATATTTGGAAGGAGTCTTTTATTATTCCGCTTTTTAAAAAGGGTAGCAAATCGGATGTTTCTAACTACCGTGACATTGCCAAAATTCGGCAATACCAAAGCTGTTTGAGAAAATTATTACGTCTTCCCTTCAACACATATCCGTTATGTTTGACCCAAAACTTTCATTTAATGTTCATATTGCTTCAATTGTCAATAGAGCATGCAGCCTTCTTGGCTTTATTAAACGTTGGGCCAAAGAATTTGATGATCCCTATGTAACAAAGGTTTTATACACTTCGTTAGTTCGCCCTATTCTCGAATATTGCTCGCCAGAGTGGAACCCGCAATATGATGTTCACCAGCGTAGTATTGAATCGGTACAGAAGCAATTCCTTAAGTTTGCGTTACGCGGTCTTAATTGGGACCCGAGTCTTCGCCTACCTTCTTATTCTGACAGACTTCTTCTTATTAATCTTCCTTCACTTTACAGCCGTAGGCTCGTTTTTGGCATTCTCTTTCTCCATAAACTAGTCAACGGCGAAGTCATTTCTACTAATTTACGAAGTACGCTATATTTTTGTGTTCCCTCACGTCGGACCAGAAACTTTTTTCCTATTTACCTTAGTAGATGTCTGACTAACTACTCTCTTCACGAACCTTTTCGTGTTCTTTGCCAATCTTTTAACAACCTTTCTCACCTAATTTCTCCTCATCTTTCTGTCACTTCTCTTCGAGCAATACTTTTTAATCATCTACAGCGAAACCAATGAAAAAATTCTGGACTTGGATTGGCTGCAACTCATCCCTGACCACATTGGCTGTGAATCGGGGCATAGCTAAAACCCTATGCAAATAAAACACCTCCACCGGGTCGGTGATGTTTAGTTGTGTATATAGCTAAGCTATCTTCTTCAATTAATTACTATCTGTCTTTAGCTTAAGCTTTTTCGTAGACTGCTGTGTTAGTTGACGTAAATAAATAAGTAAAATAAATAAATAAATAAAATAAAATCTGGGTACTGCAATAGATTAGGTTGAACGAGCTTTTCTTTTAAGTATTGGAATGCATTTTCGCATTCTGCTGTCCATTGGAATGAAACATTCTTTTTACATAATCTTGTTATGTGCCGGGAATATTCGGCGAAATTTTTTTATGAAACGTCTATAGTAATTGCAAAATGCAACGAAACGTCTAGCACTATCTGCATCATGTGGGACTGGATAATTCTTGATGACGTCAAATTTTGTGTCATCTGGCAAGATTCCTTTGTCTGTGCATTTGTGACCTAGGAATGTCACCTCATGCATAAAAAATGAGCATTTTTCTGGATGCAGGTTTAGATTGTTTTTTCTGCAAAGTCTAACTAAATTTTTAATCATATGTTGTTCAGAACAACCAATAACGATTAAATCATCCATATAGAGGAAAGCTTGGCTAGGCTCAAGCCCCGAGAATGCTATTGTCAGCATTCTCTGAAATGAATTAGGTGCTATTTTTAGACCGAAAGGTAATCGTGTGAAACGATATGAGCCATTGCTCGTTGAAAAAGACGTTATATCTCTTGATTTTTCTTCTAGTTCAATTTGATGAAAACCTAACATTAAGTCAAGGCATGAAAAATATTTTGCTCTTCCCAATTGATCAAGAATATCATCAATTCTGGGGAGCGGAAACTTATCTGACAGCAATTTTTTATTTATTTGACGATAGTCAATTACTAAGAGTGGGCTATTATAAGGCGAAACAGACGGTTCAACAATACCCTGTTCGATTAACTTTCCAACTTGTCGCTGGATCTCGTCTGGATCTCTCGTAATTTTTCACATATACCGGTTCATCATCCTTAAGTCTTAATTTTTGTTTATAAAAATTATTTGTTGTGATCGGTTCGGTGTCAAGTCCGAACACATCACTATACTCAGTGCATAACTTTTCGAGTTTGTCTTTGAATAGTATTGGGAAATTTTTCTTCACTTTATGAATTAGAGATTCTTTTCTCATATCTTTGGTATTTTGAACTATATCGTAGTTCGAAAGTGATTCAAATTTTATATTGTTAACGCCTACTATTTGGCTTTTATCTGTGGTATTTAAGAATCGGACAAAAGTACTTTGGGCTGTTGCAATAGTGTTTGCAACATAAACGCCCGGTTTAATTTCCTGATTCGGAATTAAAATGTTATCTTCTGCTGAAGATAGTTCTATTTTGCGTACCACTTGGGATCTTGCTTGTAGAAGTGTTGAGTTATTACCAGAATCGAATGTTATTGGAACATAAATTGGGTACGTTAATTTTCGTGGTCTAAGTATAAACCAATCTTCTGAATTGCTGTAATCTAATTTACAATTAAAAGTTTTTATGAAATCTAATCCTATTATTCCATCGCATGGGATTGCCAAATCTGAATGAAGCAGATGAAATTCGTATGGAATAATATATTTATCTGTCTGCAATTCTATTGAGACTAGGCCTTTGGAGTTTATTACTCCTTCTCCTATGCCTCGAATGTCTACAGTTTTGTTTAATTGGATGTCGTGAAATACATCAGAATTTTCTTTTATTATTGAAATGTCTGCACCGGTATCAATTAAGAATGTTATTTTCTTACTTGTTTTAACATTCTTAAATGATACGAAATTATTAAGACTTAGGTTAATAGAATAGACTTTATTTTTTAATTTTGAGCATTTGGAGGAGCTTGTCCGTTTCCCTGATCGCTTTGGGTAATTCGGGCATTTGTGTTGTTGTAACCATTCTGTTGGTTATTTGTGTTTTGTCTATTATTATTGTGTCCACCTCCACGGCCGCCTCTTTGGTAGCGTGAATAATTTCGGCCTCGTTGGGCTCTGTGGGCATTGTTATTGCTCCAATTCGAGTTGTTATTGTTCCAATTCGAGTTGTTTCTCCAGTTACCATTATTGTTATAGCGGCGTCTACCGCGGTCATTATGCTGGGCATAAAAAATGGTATTATTTTGGAAATTTTCTGTGGAGCCCGACCCTACTGAAAGAGTGGTAAATCTAGTGATGGCTTCTTTAGCTGAATCAAAGTTTCCTGATTCCATTAATATCTGGACTCTTTGACTTTTGGTATGACTTACCATAGCATTTACTGCCACTTTGGTAGTGTATTTTATTGCTTGCTCAATTGGAAGACCATCGGAAATGTATGCGCCTTTAAGGGCGTCGGTCAACTCAGTAATCTCCTTTGTGTATGAAACACAGTTATTGGGGTTTCTCTGCAGATTTTTAATTTTTGCTGTTAAAAGATCCACTGATTCACCCTTGGCTTATAACTGTTCTTGCACTCTTTCTTGTGCTGTGTACTCTAGCTGTCTCTTTGTTTTATTTGTATTTATTGATTTTATATCGATAATTATCTTAGTGCTTTGTATTTAAATTTTAAATTTTGTATATATTTTTGCCTTGTGTTCCTTTTGGCGTTTCAATGGCTTGTTGTCTACCTACTTGCAAGCATTCTGATCGTTTTGATGATCAGTATAGAGCAATATCGTGTTGGCTCTGCGATAATCTTATTCACTTAAAATGTGCTGGCCTCAATGGCCGCGACTACGACAAATTTTCTGGTTTGTCTGTGTCTAAGCCTGAGCTTGGCTTAATGCGCTGGACTTGCCCATCTTGTGCCAGCCAGCAGCTTGATTTTAGCCGTATGTATAGGGATCTTCGTTTAAAGTTTCTTTCTTTAAACAAACTGGCCAAACAGCTGTCTAACGAGTGTGAATCTAGCGTACATTTATTGTCGCAATTTAAGTTTGTTCCACCTTCTGAGAAGTTGCCCAAGAAATGTACCCTTGAGTTGCCTCGTAAGCAGTCGCCAGCACTCTCTATTACATCGTCTCCCATTTTACTTTCGCCTACACCATCTTCTTGTCCCTCTTTATGCTCTTCTTTTCAGATTGAAGTACCCATTACAAGCCCTGGTGTACCTCAATCTATCCCTCACGGGAACTCTGATCAATCACAGGATCATGCTGGCTCTCAATCACTTGAGGATCCCAATGCTCCTCCGCCTCCACTAACTGTAGTGCCTCATCGCAAACAATTATTTATCTCTAGGCTTGCTCCAGATACTTCTGAGTCGTCTGTGGCAGCTTACATTGGTAATATATGCCCTGCTAAGGTTTTAATTCAAAAGTTTAAGTTTTCTAGGCCTCGCGAAATCTCCTCTTTTAAAATTACAGTACCAAATGAGTATTTTTCAGCTATGGTTGACACTAATTTCTGGCCAGAGGGCCCAGTTGTACACGAGTTTGCGCCCAATAAGCGCTTCCGTCCGTTGCCTGTCCACCTTCCTAATTTATCTTCTGCTTCAAAAAACTAATAACGTCTAGTCTTTGCATTCATTATCAAAATGTAAGAGGACTTCTTACCAAGCTCTCGAAACTGTTCTGTGATAGCCAAACCTTTTCGGCTGACATATTAGCTTTCTCTGAAACTTGGCTTAACTCCTCTGTTTTGGATAATGAAATTCTTTCTAATAACTTTATTTCTTATAGGCTTGATCGTGTTGGTCGTCGTGGCGGTGGAGTACTCATTGCTGTTAACTCGAATCTGTGTTCAAGTGTCCTGCCGATTGATCTGCCCTTAGGTGTTGAGTTTATTTGCGTCGATGCTTTGCAAACTATTTTTAATAGTTTTAAAGTCTTAGGTGATTTCAACTTGCCTAATATTTCTTGGCTTGTTGATGAAAATCTATCTTTCTTAATTCCTTCATCTCAACATGTTTTTCTTGATTGCCTACTTAAATGTCCGCTATATCAGTTGAATTCTTTCCTTAACTCTTCTAAAAGAATCCTTGATCTTGTTTTTGTCTCTGATCCCACTGTTAGTGCTGTATCCCGAACACAGCCCCTAGTGAAACCTGAAGATCCTTATCACCTTACCATTGAAGTTACTATATCTTACAATTCCGTTAATAAATCACTTAATAACATCGCAAATTCTCGTCGTAGATGTTTTCGTAAAACAAATTTCAATCTTCTTAATAGCCTTATTTTCTCTTTTGATTGGTCATTTCTATTTGAGTGCTTGAGTGCCCCCTACTAAACATTTCGTCCTTCGAGCCGGTCACCAAGCTCCTCTCGAACCTCAGCATTGGTCGTATTTCATATTTTTCAAGCTAAGAAATTTTTTCTTAAAATATATGTACATGAGTACATGTACATGCCTCCAGCATCCGTACCAATACTCACATACATATAATTGTCTTCCCTTGATTTTCCTAATCGGAAAATTACTTTCGCTCATAACGAATTAAAATTCTTTTTTTTTTTTTCCTCTTCAAAAGAGAGAAATTTTGTCCAACTATTAATACATATATATGTGTCCAGTATATAAGACGCCATATTTGTTCGCCTACTTCAAGATTTTTTCCTTCCAATTTCCATAATTTACATATATGTATGTATTTAAATAAATCCAAAAAAAAAAATTCAGTGTGATTTCTTATACGCAAGCAGGATATGTGAATGTGACAATAATATTAGTTACAAAAAAAATATATCCAGTGCTACATGCAGCTACATATGCCCATAAAAATTGCAAATACAGTCCATTCCTTTGAAAAGTGTGTGCGCTAAGTGAAAAGTAGTTCCAATAAGATAAAAATGTTCAATACACATTAATAAAGATTTAAAAAAAAAAAAGAAAAAAAAAACAGTGAACCACCCTTTCATATATAAAGGCCACTCACAGTTGTTTCTTTTGTCCCGCGATACCCTATAAAAATGGGGCATACACAGCAGACACATCGAAAAAAATATATTAATTTTTTTATAGAAATTTATATTTATCCATTCCATTTACACCTCTGCATATTTCCACAAGAACATTGAAAACATATACATATTTAAACATTCTTAGTTTCCGATGCACAGCTGGAAGCTCATGTGTCAAAAGAACGTCACAAAGCAAACGACCAAAAGAAGCTGTGCTTTACCCTTGGTTGGCAGGCACTTTTTGGGGTATATATGCTGAAGGGTCACGTTGAGGAAAAGTCGAAAAATATATAACTGTTGAACATTTGTGTTTCGCGTCATTTTATTCCATATCCCAACATTAGAGATTCCGTTCCAATTCCGCTTCGGTTCAAAAAGCAAAGCTTTATTCTATTCTTTAGGGAAAATTAATTTATCATTCTTTGTTGACTTTCTGTCCCAATCGTTTCGCTTTGCACACCAGAAACTTCTTCAAATCTTCGTTCTAGTTCCAGTGTTCCAATAAAACAACTCAAACTCCTTACCCCGGTTGGCAACGAATTACCCATTCTATTTTTTCACTCCGAAGTGTTCCAGCCGATCCAAGTCGTATCTTTGGTTTTCTATTTGAATTCCAAAGCGTACCAGGCCATACATTGGGCCCCTCCGTACCGTTGCAAGATTTCTCAAACGTTCCATTTCGTTTTTAAATTTTTATTTGAATTCCAAATCGTTCTGGGCCATTCGGTACCGTTCCAAAATATCTCAAACGTTCCATATCGGCTTTGTGAATTTCACTCAAATTTCAAGGCGTTCCAAGCAGTTTCTTGGGTTTTTGGCAAAGTACCAGGTCCTCCTAAGCGTTCCATTTGTGCTTTGAAACTTTTATCAAGTTCCAAGTCGTGCCAAAACAGTCCATTAGCATCATAACCCCCTTTCCATGGGGATATGAGCGCGAGCCACCCAACGGGCGATAAAGGGGCTAAGATCACTGCTGCCACGCGCAACTCTTAGATTTTTTCTCCAAGTCAGCATCAGAGCAGTACCAGAAAAGAACGTTTCAGTACTTAAGTCCGAAGTTGCTTCAAGTTAAATGGCTTTGCTAGCGAAACACACAAATACGCACACATTTCACTTTGATATGCGAAATTGGAAATCTATTCCAGTGGGGGCGTGAGAAAGTTGTTCGCTGGGAAGGAAGAGTGCCCATTAGCTGTGATTGCAGAATTCCTTTGTAGATCAAGCAGACCTTGCATGATTTAACTGTAGTATATTCATACAAATAATCATTCAATGCAATGAGCTCAACTTGTAACACTTTGTTGCAAGTATAAACAATTAAACATATACGCATTAAAATATAATTGTGCACTTGAATATGTTTATATGTATACATTGATGTATGCACATAAACATATTCACATAAATATGCAATTAAGCATGAACATATATGTATGTGCATTTGTATATGCACATACATATATTCACATAAGCACTGTATGCACAAGCATAATATGAGCTAGAGCCAGGCCAGCGTGTGACCGATGACCAAGCACTTTGATGCATGCGCTCCAACAATATGTATATATGTACTGACACTCTCCCTCTCTTTTGTAGCTGTCGCATAAGTCGCAGCATAAGAATATATATGTAAACATAGGCCAAGCAAAAGAATATTTTCCGAATAATAATCAATTGGAATATTACCACAAAGCGACACTGACGTGTTCGACTACTCAACTTATTATCCAAGTGGAACCCGGTCTTTACATGGCGACCGTGACAGGACCCTAAAGGACCTACAAGGACACTGCAAGAAGAAACGTCTTCAACTTTAGTTGTGCACAACAATTCACTTCGTTCGTTCTGCCTCCTTCTAGCCATGGGAAATGTATTTGCAAATTTGTGAAATTTCTATTTAAAGTTGTGTGCATTCGGAATTAGTTGATTCTCCTCCTAGTTGCGAGCCGCACACACACAGCAGCAAAAAGAGTAACAAAAAATAAAATAAATAGCAAAAATAGACAGAGAGAGAGAGAGAGAAACAACAAAACACCAAAAGATAATACAACAACAAGTCGATAATACAACAACAACAACGACATCAAAAATAAAATGAAAACAAACCAACAAGAAATACGAACGAACAGTGAAGATATTCCCTTTGCGGAATCTGCTCCTATCGACCAAAGGGATGCACCGACGCTAGAAGAAGCGTTAGAGCTGTATCCCAACGATGGACCGTATCCCAAGAAGCGTTAGAGCTGTATCCCAACGATGGACCGCGCCCACTCACAATAGCTGAGTACCGGGCCCGCAACACAAAATGTACAAAGCCAAAGAAGACCAAAAGAGGAGGCCAAATACGCAAGCTACTCCAGCAGAAGAGGCTGGAAGTAGACTTACTGGCCACTCTGAAGACGGAAGAAGACCGACAACGCTGCATAGAGCGTATTGACATCCTAAAAGCTGAACTTCACCAAAGAGCGAAGAAACGGAAGGGGGCCGCAGAAATTCGCAAGCCTTAATTTGCCTTTAATTTAATAATTCTAATTATAAGCTTAATAGCAAGTTGGAGCAAGAAAGTGCAACTTGCGAAATACTAACTTTCTGCTAGGCTATTACTAACAATGTGGTTGGAGAATTTTTTTTTTGAGTAATTTCTAAACAATTAAAAACAGGTCTAAACGACCAAATACACGAAATATTCACACAACCCATAGAGATAACGTCTCTGGGATTAAAAAAAAAAAGTAGATTTTTTTTACAAACTATGATTACTTGGGATGATATAATAGGAAAAGCTAGAATACATGCGCAAGAATTAAATAAATCTTGTAAATGCTCTCGCAGAATAGGGAAACATCCCAAAGTACAATAGAAAAACACTCGAAAATAATAATAGAGAGCCTGAAAAATATCAGAGCAGTGTTAAGAGAACACTATAGTAAACTATCTGCGGGACGAAAAACAGTCGCAAATGCATTGTATGATGACTGCAAACAAAAGGCAAAATCCGTATTGAAAAGATATAATATTGAATATAAGCAAACAATTGATTTGGAAAGTTCAATATCACTGGAAGAAGTAACGAAACCAATGGCTGATGAAGAAATAGGTCAAGAGGAACCATCAGTGAGCTCTGATCAATCAATAATAAGTCTTAACAAACCAGCCATTCCAAAAGAAAACACAATGACACAAACAAGGATAGAATTCATAAATACAGCCACCAAGCTGATACCATACTTCGATGGTGATATTAAAAGTCTAACGGGTTTCCTTGGAGCGCTTCGCGTTCTTGACACCATAAAAGAACCGCACGGAGCAGTAGCCATCGAAATCATAAAATCAAAATTAAAAGGTCAAGCAGGTAATACCCTAAGCTCTGAAACAACGATTGATGAAGTAATACGAAAACTATCAACAAACTTATTTTATTTTATTTATTTATTTATTTACGTCAACTAACACAGCAGTCGACGAAAAAGCTTAAGCTAAAGACAGATAGTAATTAATTAAAGAAGATAGCTTAGCTATATACACAACTAAACATCACCGACCCGGTGGAGGTGTTTTATTTGCATAGGGTTTTAGCTATGCCCCGATTCACAGCCAATGTGGTCAGGGATGAGTTGCAGCCAATCCAAGTCCAGAATTTTTTCATTGGTTTCGCTGTAGATGATTAAAAAGTATTGCTCGAAGAGAAGTGACAGAAAGATGAGGAGAAATTAGGTGAGAAAGGTTGTTAAAAGATTGGCAAAGAACACGAAAAGGTTCGTGAAGAGAGTAGTTAGTCAGACATCTACTAAGATAAATAGGAAAAAAGTTTCTGGTCCGACGTGAGGGAACACAAAAATATAGCGTACTTCGTAAATTAGTAGAAATGACTTCGCCGTTGACTAGTTTATGGAGAAAGAGAGTGCCAAAAACGAGCCTACGGTTGTAAAGTGAAGGAAGATTAATAAGAAGAAGTCTGTCAGAATAAGAAGGTAGGCGAAGACTCGGGTCCCAATTAAGACCGCGTAACGCAAACTTAAGGAATTGCTTCTGTACCGATTCAATACTACGCTGGTGAACATCATATTGCGGGTTCCACACTGGCGAGCAATATTCGAGAATAGGGCGAACTAACGAAGTGTATAAAACCTTTGTTACATAGGGATCATCAAATTCTTTGGCCCAACGTTTAATAAAGCCAAGAAGGCTGCATGCTCTATTGACAATTGAAGCAATATGAACATTAAATGAAAGTTTTGGGTCAAACATAACGCCTAAGTCTTTAAAGGATGGTACACAATCTAACAGAACAGACTTAATGGAGTAATGAGCTAGGAACGGAGACAAACGACTGAAAGTCATAAAAGAACACTTAGAGGCATTAAGGTGTAATTTATTAACGTGGCACCAATCACAGAACGCATTGATATCAGATTGCAAGTACTGTTGGAAAGAAGGATCATTATAATAATAACAAATCTTGACGTCATCCGCAAACATGAGCACGCGTGAGTGAACCAAGGCCAAGGGTAAATCATTTATAAACAGGGTAAATAACAGTGAGCCCAGATGACAGCCTTGGGGTACACCTGACGTAACTTGAATAGTTTTAGATATTGAGGAACTGTTCACGCCACCGGGTGAACAGCAGAGAGTGAGGGGTAGGGTTTTTTTCCCAAACCGAATTCGGTCATACTGAGGAGGGTGACAAGGGGTTCTGCTGTGAATCGCCATATTCAATCCAGTACGAGTTTTAATCCGAACACCCGTTCTTTTTCCTTGCGCTCTTGTCTTTCGATATTGTAACTTTTTCAACCCGAACCATTTCGTATGTGTCGGGATATCTTGTGAAGTAAATAAATAAATTAGAATTAATTTTAACCGAAGTTCTCGCGCGTTTTAATTTCATCACGCACTCACCAGACCCTAAAGAAATTGGCACCCGCCAAGTTGTACACCACAAATCGTTCCGCCCCTCCACGAACATTGGTCCTTCGAGCCGGATATCCTTCCGCTATTCCAGCTTGCATCGGCGGAATTCCTGATAAGTACAACCTTTCTTATTAAAATTCTCATTCACATTATATCCCATTACAAACTTATAAAAGTGTGAGGTTTCCCGCTCCTCCATAGCGACCTACACACTTTTGTATACTTGTATGTACATACCTGATATATTCCAAGGGTTACCTGGTATTTCCCGATCATTTTTGTGTTTATGAAGTGCATTTCTTTTCCATTCTTCGAAATTCTGATTGTCCAAAAGTCCAATTGCATAGCAATACATATGTATGTATGTATAAACACAAATATACATACATACATACATGTAAAAAAAGCCTTTTTTCTAACCTGCAAGTAGAGGTGTTTAATAATCGAGAATTTATAAAGTACCACTTACCTTTACTTAAAGTGTAAAGCACACTCCACGGGCTGATCATTAGTCCATCGGCATAAATTATTTATGTCAAATAATTTTTAAATCCATGCATACAAACTTATACTATATATATACATACATATGTAATAATTTTTGCCGCGGTAAGCACACTCATACGTACATACATACATATGTATGTTGTATGACCACATACAATTTAAATTCACCCACGCAAAATTAATTGCAGCCACTCCGATTGGCTTTCCGCAATTTAATAATTCGAAACCTACATAATTCAAGTAGGAAACCGTGATCTTCGTTAAAAATTTACAATTAATTAAATTCACAAAACATAAACAACGGCAGAACAGCTGACTCCCAATCAGTGCTGGCACTCAAGTCTCATCAGTGCTGACACTTGAGACAAGCCGTGACTCGGTCACGACATCCATTTTTTCCTTCGTGATTTTCGTATTGTGCAAAAATATTTCAATCGACTGATTGAATTTAATTCGCAAAATATTTTCTAAAGAAAAATAAGTACAATTTTATTTATCTGGAACTAATATTTTGGCTTGTCTTGGTGCATTTTGATCTTTTCCTCACAGATCCATGAAATTGATCTCGACCGTTTAATAAAAATTAATTCCGAGTTTTTTTTTTTCATTGAAAAGTTATCGGCACTCCCAATCCTACTGATCTCAATATTTCCATATTTTTAAATACTCTTATAAATTTCAACATTTTTCCACATTCCATAAATTTTAATATCGAAGTGATTATATATCCTTATAATTATTCACACAACTGCGAGGAAAATTATAAATCCTTCTAATTTAATTTATGCCATCTAGGCTTATTCATTGGGTTCTTTCCATTCCAAAAGAGGAGACATTTCTCCTTTTCACTCCTTCTCTATCCTTAAATTATACACTCCACTTACAGCTTCGTTTCGATCTCCTCGCTTGAGAGCTCTAATTCCACGAAGTTATTTGTTTCCATTCGATTCGTAATAGCTCAGAGAACACTCTACGATGTCTCTTTCCGACTTTGTTGCCGTGTGCGAGGCATTAACGGGGTTCGAGGCTCGCGAGGCCCAGGCTTTAGCTGACGATGTGCCACTCGTCTCCATTAAAATACACTTAGACCAGCAAAAGAACGAAGATAGTCCGAAGCACATAGCTACAATTAAAGCTAAACATGAATATTGTTATATGGTATATGTGCGAGGCGGGACTTTGTTTGGAGAGCGAATCGAGCAGTTGTCCGCGAAAATGGCTCCCCCACCAGTCAGGCTCTCCGTCGATTCCACCCATCAAAGCCACACAGTTACCCCGTGTAAAGTCGAAATCTTCAACGGGGACAGCCTGGCTTGGCCTACATTCCGTGACTTATTTACCTCGATTTTTATCCATAATCCAAGCCTAACACAAGTGGAGAAACTTTACCACTTAAGTTGCAAAACTCGCGGTGAAGCCAGAGCCATTGTTTCTAGGTCACCCTTGACCAATGAAGGGTTCCAGTCCGCGTGGGATGACCTCACTGCGCGATACGAAAGTAATCGATTATTGATTATGAGCCAAGCCAAGCAGCTTCTACAGATCCCAGCTGTAACACAAGAGTCTGGCAAAGCGTTGAGAGAACTGCAGACGTCAATTCAAGGTTGCTTAATCGGTCTTGAGCGTTCCGGGGCTCGTACAGACAATTGGGATATCCTTCTCATAGCAATCTGTACGAGCAAAATGCCCAAATCCACCCATTTGTTGTGGGAACAGTCCGTTCCAAAAAAGACCGCCGTCTCATCCTGGGACGACCTGAATGAATTCCTAACTGATCGCCACCGTGTATTAGAGGCCACAGATGTCCTTCAACCAAGCTCTAGCGGTCAGACCTTTCCATCCGTAAGCCGAAATCCTACGGCACGAGCTCAGGCCTTTTCCGCTCAAGTGCAAGAGAGCTCAGCACCTGATGCTTGTATAATTCCGAATCCTGCGTCCCCCGATTCTTCCAGCAGCCCTCATGTAAACGTGGAAAGTTACTTCGCCTCCACTCGCAACACTGGCCTCCTGGGTACTGCGAGGGTAACTATTCATCATCGTGGCAAGCAGTTTCAAATCCGCGCTTTAATTGATATGGGATCCGAAGCGTCCTTTATTTCCCAAAGAATGGTTGAATTGATTAATCCTCCAAGCTGCAAAGTATCAACTAGCATTCGCGGCATTGGGCAATGCGATGCTGGTAGCGGCGACAAAGTGTGCCGCTTACAGATTTCTCCTCCTGACGAACCGCTGCGACAGTTCCAAGCAGCCGCCGTGGTGCTGCCTAGTGTAGCTGAAGCACTTCCGTCCCGCGCCGTCCCGAATAAGGTGAAGCAGGATTCGCTTGACCTTCCGCTCGCTGATCCGCAATTTCACCAAAGAGCTCCTGTGGATTTGGTGCTTGGAGCCGAGCTCCTTCCCACTATCCTTGGGGAACGAATCATCAAGAATGTTGGTGATTCTTTCGTGGGGATCGAGACGATGTTCGGATGGGTTCTCTGTGGATCCGTTACTGAAAAACCCAGAAGGTCTCGGTCCACCTCCTCCAGCAGTCCGAAGATGTCTCTAAGGACAGCAGCACCATCCGATTTAGAACGCAGTTCCAATTGCCAAATGCCGCGTTTGTCAAGGGGCACACGCGCTCCGTCTGTGCCGACAGTTTCGAGGACTACGAGCTGACGAACGACTGCGGGTAGTCTTGAGCAACGGATACTGCCCGAACTGTTTGGCTCACGAGCATTCCAATGGTTCCTGCAGGAGCACAGCAGGATGCCATCGATGTGGCAAGCAACACCACACACTCTTGCACATCGACAGCTCAGTCGCGTACATCCAACCCAAAGAGCAAAGACCCGAAAGTCACCCGCCTTTCATTCGGACTTCTATCCAGAGGTCATCAGCCATCGTGTCGCCTACTCCATCTGCATCCAAAGTTCCCCCTCCATCACCACCCGTGTCTTGGCGATCCAGAACGCTGCCATCCCCCATCCTTAGACATGTCCACCGAGGCAATTGCAACTTGTTGCAAGGGGGGCGGTATGTTCACGCCACCGGGTGAACAGCAGAGAGTGAGGGGTAGGGTTTTTTCCCAAACCGAATTCGGTCATACTAAGGAGGGTGACGAGGGGTTCTGCTGTGAATCGCCATATTCAATCCAGTACGAGTTTTAATCCGAACACCCGTTCTTTTTCCTTGCGCTCTTATCTTTCGATATTGTAACTTTTTCAACCCGAACCATTTCGTATGTGTCGGGATATCTTGTGAAGTAAATAAATAAATTAGAATTAATTTTAACCGAAGTTCTCGCGCGTTTTAATTTCATCACGCACTCACCAGACCCTAAAGAAATTGGCACCCGCCAAGTTGTACACCACAAATCGTTCCGCCCTCCACGAACATTGGTCCTTCGAGCCGGATATGCTTCCGCTATTCCAGCTTGCATCGGCGGAATTCCTGATAAGTACAACCTTTCTTATTAAAATTCTCATTCACATTATATCCCATTACAAACTTATAAAAGTGTGAGGTTTCCCGCTCCTCCATAGCGAGCTACACACTTTTGTATACTTGTATGTACATACCTGATATATTCCAAGGGTTACCTGGTATTTCCCGATCATTTTTGTGTTTATGAAGTGCATTTCTTTTCCATTCTTCGAAATTCTGATTGTCCAAAAGTCCAATTGCATAGCAATACATATGTACGTATGTATAAACACAAATATACATACATACATACATGTAAAAAAAGCCTTTTTTCTAACCTGCAAGTAGAGGTGTTTAATAATCGAGAATTTATAAAGTACCACTTACCTTTACTTAAAGTGTAAAGCACACTCCACGGGCTGATCATTAGTCCATCGGCATAAATTATTTATGTCAAATAATTTTTAAATCCATGCATACAAACTTATACTATATATATACATACATATGTAATAATTTTTGCCGTGGTAAGCACACTCATACGTACATACATACATATGTATGTTGTATGACCACATACAATTTAAATTCACCCACGCAAAATTAATTGCAGCCACTCCGATTGGCTTTCCGCAATTTAATAATTCGAAACCTACATAATTCAAGTAGGAAACCGTGATCTTCGTTAAAAATTTACAATTAATTAAATTCACAAAACATAAACAACGGCAGAACAGCTGACTCCCGATCAGTGCTGGCACTCAAGTCTCATCAGTGCTGACACTTGAGACAAGCCGTGACTCGGTCACGACATCCATTTTTTCCTTCGTGATTTTCGTATTGTGCAAAAATATTTCAATCGACTGATTGAATTTAATTCGCAAAATATTTTCTAAAGAAAAATAAGTACAATTTTATTTATCTGGAACTAATATTTTGGCTTGTCTTGGTGCATTTTGATCTTTTCCTCACAGATCCATGAAATTGATCTTGACCGTTTAATAAAAATTAATTCCGAGTTTTTTTTTTTCATTGAAAAGTTATCGGCACTCCCAATCCTACTGATCTCAATATTTCCATATTTTTAAATACTCTTATAAATTTCAACATTTTTCCACATTCCATAAATTTTAATATCGAAGTGATTATATATCCTTATAATTATTCACACAACTGCGAGGAAAATTATAAATCCTTCTAATTTCATTTATGCTATCTATGCTTATTCATTGTGTTCATTAAAAAGAGAAGACATTTCACCTTCTCCATTCCTGTGACATCTGGTGTACCTCAAGGTAGTCAGTTTCAAATCCGCGCTTTAATTGATATGGGATCCGAAGCGTCCTTTATTTCCCAAAGAATGGTTGAATTGATTAATCCTCCAAGCTGCAAAGTATCAACTAGCATTCGCGGCATTGGGCAATGCGATGCTGGTAGCGGCGACAAAGTGTGCCGCTTACAGATTTCTCCTCCTGACGAACCGCTGCGACAGTTCCAAGCAGCCGCCGTGGTGCTGCCTAGTGTAGCTGAAGCACTTCCGTCCCGCGCCGTCCCGAATAAGGTGAAGCAGGATTCGCTTGACCTTCCGCTCGCTGATCCGCAATTTCACCAAAGAGCTCCTGTGGATTTGGTGCTTGGAGCCGAGCTCCTTCCCACTATCCTTGGGGAACGAATCATCAAGAATGTTGGTGATTCTTTCGTGGGGATCGAGACGATGTTCGGATGGGTTCTCTGTGGATCCGTTACTGAAAAACCCAGAAGGTCTCGGTCCACCTCCTCCAGCAGTCCGAAGATGTCTCTAAGGACAGCAGCACCATCCGATTTAGAACGCAGTTCCAATTGCCAAATGCCGCGTTTGTCAAGGGGCACACGCGCTCCGTCTGTGCCGACAGTTTCGAGGACTACGAGCTGACGAACGACTGCGGGTAGTCTTGAGCAACGGATACTGCCCGAACTGTTTGGCTCACGAGCATTCCAATGGTTCCTGCAGGAGCACAGCAGGATGCCATCGATGTGGCAAGCAACACCACACACTCTTGCACATCGACAGCTCAGTCGCGTACATCCAACCCAAAGAGCAAATACCCGAAAGGCACCCGCCTTTCATTCGGACTTCTATCCAGAGGTCATCAGCCATCGTGTCGCCTACTCCATCTGCATCCAAAGTTCCCCCTCCATCACCACCCGTGTCTTGGCGATCCAGAACGCTGCCATCCCCCATCCTTAGACATGTCCACCGAGGCAATTGCAACTTGTTGCAAGGGGGGCGGTATGTTCACGCCACCGGGTGAACAGCAGAGAGTGAGGGGTAGGGTTTTTTCCCAAACCGAATTCGGTCATACTAAGGAGGGTGACGAGGGGTTCTGCTGTGAATCGCCATATTCAATCCAGTACGAGTTTTAATCCGAACACCCGTTCTTTTTCCTTGCGCTCTTATCTTTCGATATTGTAACTTTTTCAACCCGAACCATTTCGTATGTGTCGGGATACCTTGTGAAGTAAATAAATAAATTAGAATTAATTTTAACCGAAGTTCTCGCGCGTTTTAATTTCATCACGCACTCACCAGACCCTAAAGAAATTGGCACCCGCCAAGTTGTACACCACAAATCGTTCCGCCCTCCACGAACATTGGTCCTTCGAGCCGGATATGCTTCCGCTATTCCAGCTTGCATCGGCGGAATTCCTGATAAGTACAACCTTTCTTATTAAAATTCTCATTCACATTATATCCCATTACAAACTTATAAAAGTGTGAGGTTTCCCGCTCCTCCATAGCGACCTACACACTTTTGTATACTTGTATGTACATACCTGATATATTCCAAGGGTTACCTGGTATTTCCCGATCATTTTTGTGTTTATGAAGTGCATTTCTTTTCCATTCTTCGAAATTCTGATTGTCCAAAAGTCCAATTGCATAGCAATACATATGTATGTATGTATAAACACAAATATACATACATACATACATGTAAAAAAAGCCTTTTTCTAACCTGCAAGTAGAGGTGTTTAATAATCGAGAATTTATAAAGTACCACTTACCTTTACTTAAAGTGTAAAGCACACTCCACGGGCTGATCATTAGTCCATCGGCATAAATTATTTATGTCAAATAATTTTTAAATCCATGCATACAAACTTATACTATATATATACATACATATGTAATAATTTTTGCCGCGGTAAGCACACTCATACGTACATACATACATATGTATGTTGTATGACCACATACAATTTAAATTCACCCACGCAAAATTAATTGCAGCCACTCCGATTGGCTTTCCGCAATTTAATAATTCGAAACCTACATAATTCAAGTAGGAAACCGTGATCTTCGTTAAAAATTTACAATTAATTAAATTCACAAAACATAAACAACGGCAGAACAGCTGACTCCCGATCAGTGCTGGCACTCAAGTCTCATCAGTGCTGACACTTGAGACAAGCCGTGACTCGGTCACGACATCCATTTTTTCCTTCGTGATTTTCGTATTGTGCAAAAATATTTCAATCGACTGATTGAATTTAATTCGCAAAATATTTTCTAAAGAAAAATAAGTACAATTTTATTTATCTGGAACTAATATTTTGGCTTGTCTTGGTGCATTTTGATCTTTTCCTCACAGATCCATGAAATTGATCTTGACCGTTTAATAAAAATTAATTCCGAGTTTTTTTTTTTTTTCATTGAAAAGTTATCGGCACTCCCAATCCTACTGATCTCAATATTTCCATATTTTTAAATACTCTTATAAATTTCAACATTTTTCCACATTCCATAAATTTTAATATCGAAGTGATTATATATCCTTATAATTATTCACACAACTGCGAGGAAAATTATAAATCCTTCTAATTTCATTTATGCTATCTATGCTTATTCATTGTGTTCATTAAAAAGAGAAGACATTTCTCCTTCTCCATTCCTGTGACATCTGGTGTACCTCAAGGTAGTCATCTGGGCCCTCTGCTTTTCACACTATTCATTAACGATCTTCCATCAGTCATTGTTCATTCGCGTGTGCTTATGTATGCTGACGATGTCAAGCTTTGTCTTACGTATAAAGATACAGATTCATTTAGTCGGCTACAAGCTGATCTTAAAAACTTTCAATCCTGGTGCCAGTTTAATCTACTAAATCTTAACACTACCAAATGTAAGGTAATGACTTTTTTTCGTAACTCTCCTCAACTGGTCACTTATTTTCTAAACAATAGCCCTTTAGAACGTCTAAATAATATGAATGATTTGGGCGTACTTATGGACCATAAGTTAAATTTTAACACCCATATTTCCACCACGGTCTCAAAGGCCATGAGTGTCCTGGGTTTCATTAAAAGATGGTCAAAAGAATTCGATGACCCCTATACAACAAAAGTTCTTTTTACTTCGCTTGTCCGTCCTATTTTAGAGTATGGATCTTGCATTTGGTCACCTCAATATGAGTCGCACCAGATTAGACTTGAATCCGTTCAAAAGCAGTTCTTGCTATTTGCTCTTCGTGGCTTAAGCTGGGATCGCAATGTCAATTTGCCTTCGTATTCTAGTAGACTTCTCTTGATTAACCTTCCTTCCCTAACTAACCGTAGAACCATGCTTGGTGCAATTTTCATGCACAAGCTCCTAATTGGTGATATCGACTCGCCTGAGTTATTAGCTCAGGTAAATCTGTCGGTACCATGTAGACGGAGTAGACATCCTTTGATACCATTATCCCTTAGTCGTTGTTCTTCTAACTATGCCATGCATGAACCTTTTAGGGTCCTCTGCTCTGATTACAACCTTCTTTTCCCTGTAATCAGCTCAGAGTTTTCTATCAATATGCTTAAAACATCTATCCTATCCCATTTAGTTAATAGATAACTATAGTATTATTTGTTTGTCTGTTTCTTCTCTTGTGTATTTGTCCACGCGATTCGCGCCGTGCGTTTTACGGCTGCACCCCTCGGTCGGTCGGGTGGGAGGTGGGCAGTTATCTGCTTGGGCTCGCGCGTAACAGGCTTTGTCCTGGTGTCGTAGGGGCCACTTGAACGTACTGCGCATAGTATCGTCAACGTCCGCTATTCTCACTCCTTCTCTATCCTTAAAGTATACAGTCCACTTACAGCTTCGTTTCGATCTCCTCGCTTGAGAGCTCTAATTCCACGAAGTTATTTGTTTCCATTCGATTCGTAATAGCTCAGAGAACACTCTACGATGTCTCTTTCCGACTTTGTTGCCGTGTGCCACTCGTCTCCATTAAAATACACTTAGACCAGCTTAAGTCACTTTGGGCAAAAGTCGAGGCAGAGTTTTCACGATGCTATAAAGCCTTGACGGCTCAAAAGAACGAAGATAGTCCGAAGCTCATAGCTACAATTAAAGCTAAACATGAATATTGTTATATGGTATATGTGCGAGGCGGGACTTTGTTTGGAGAGCGAATCGAGCAGCTGTCCGCGAAAATGGCTCCCCCACCAGTCAGGCTCTCCGTCGATTCCACCCATCAAAGCCACACAGTTACCCCGTGTGAAGTCGAAATCTTCAACGGGGACAGCCTGCCTTGGCCTACATTCCGTGACTTATTTACCTCGATTTTTATCCATAATCCAAGCCTAACACAAGTGGAGAAACTTTACCACTTAAGTTGCAAAACTCGCGGTGAAGCCAGAGCCATTGTTTCTAGGTCACCCTTGACCAATGAAGGGTTCCAGTCCGCGTGGGATGACCTCACTGCGCGATACGAAAATAATCGATTATTGATTATGAGCCAAGCCAAGCAGCTTCTACAGATCCCAGCTGTAACACAAGAGTCTGGCAAAGCGTTGAGAGAACTGCAGACGTCAATTCAAGGTTGCTTAATCGGTCTTGAGCGTTCCGGGGCTCGTACAGACAATTGGGATATCCTTCTCATAGCAATCTGTACGAGCAAAATGCCCAAATCCACCCTTTTGTTGTGGGAACAGTCCGTTCCAAATAAGACCGCCGTCTCATCCTGGGACGACCTGAATGGATTCCTAACTGATCGCCACCGTGTATTAGAGGCCACAGATGTCCTTCAACCAAGCTCTAGCGGTCAGACCTTTCCATCCGTAAGCCGAAATCCTACGGCACGAGCTCAGGCCTTTTCCGCTCAAGTGCAAGAGAGCTCAGCACCTGATGCTTGTATAATTCCGAATCCTGCGTCCCCCGATTCTTCCAGCAGCCCTCATGTAAACGTGGAAAGTTACTTCGCCTCCACTCGCAACACTGGCCTCCTGGGTACTGCGAGGGTAACTATTCATCATCGTGGCAAGCAGTTTCAAATCCGCGCTTTAATTGATATGGGATCCGAAGCGTCTTTTATTTCCCAAAGAATGGTTGAATTGATTAATCCTCCTAGCTGCAAAGTATCAACTAGCATTCGCGGCATTGGGCAATGCGATGCTGGTAGCGGCGACAAAGTGTGCCGCTTACAGATTTCTCCTCCTGACGAACCGCTGCGACAGTTCCAAGCAGTCGCCGTGGTGCTGCCTAGTGTAGCTGAAGCACTTCCGTCCCGCGCCGTCCCGAATAAGGTGAAGCAGGATTCGCTTGACCTTCCGCTCGCTGATCCGCAATTTCACCAAAGAGCTCCTGTGGATTTGGTGCTTGGAGCCGAGCTCCTTCCCACTATCCTTGGGGAACGAATCATCAAGAATGTTGGTGATTCTTTCGTGGGGATCGAGACGATGTTCGGATGGGTTCTCTGTGGATCCGTTACTGAAAAACCCAGAAGGTCTCGGTCCACCTCCTCCAGCAGTCCGAAGATGTCTCTAAGGACAGCAGCACCATCCGATTTAGAACGCAGTTCCAATTGCCAAATGCCGCGTTTGTCAAGGGGCACACGCGCTCCGTCTGTGCCGACAGTTTCGAGGACTACGAGCTGACGAACGACTGCGGGTAGTCTTGAGCAACGGATACTGCCCGAACTGTTTGGCTCACGAGCATTCCAATGGTTCCTGCAGGAGCACAGCAGGATGCCATCGATGTGGCAAGCAACACCACACACTCTTGCACATCGACAGCTCAGTCGCGTACATCCAACCCAAAGAGCAAAGACCCGAAAGGCACCCGCCTTTCATTCGGACTTCTATCCAGAGGTCATCAGCCATCGTGTCGCCTACTCCATCTGCATCCAAAGTTCCCCCTCCATCACCACCCGTGTCTTGGCGATCCAGAACGCTGCCATCCCCCATCCTTAGACATGTCCACCGAGGCAATTGCAACTTGTTGCAAGGGGGGCGGTATGTTCACGCCACCGGGTGAACAGCAAAGAGTGAGGGGTAGGGTTTTTTTCCCAAACCGAATTCGGTCATACTGAGGAGGGCGACGAGGGGTTCTGCTGTGAATCGCCATATTCAATCCAGTACGAATTTTAATCCGAACACCCGTTCTTCTTCCTTGCGCTCTTATCTTTCGATATTGTAACTTTTTCAACACGAACCATTTCGTATGTGTCGGGATATCTTGTGAAATAAATAAATAAATTAGAATTAATTTTAACCGAAGTTCTCGCGCGTTTTAATTTCATCACGCACTCACCAGACCCTAAAGAAATTGGCACCCGCCAAGTTGTACACCACAAATCGTACCGCCCCTCCACGAACAGGAACGAAAAGACACCTTTTGGGTTCTGCCAATAAGATACGACTTTAACCAAGCCAACAGTTTCGGGGAAAAACCCATGATGTTAAGTTTCGAGAGAAGCATAGAATGATCAACCGTATCGAAAGCCTTACTAAAGTCAGTATAAATAACATCAGTTTGACACTTTTTACGGAAGACATGGTGTACAATGGTAGTCAATTCTAAAAGGTTAGTAAGCGACGAACGACCTTTCATGAAGCCATGCTGACAAGGTGAAATAGTGGATCTCGATAGGTGTTGAAGGGAAGACGTAATAATTTTCTCAAACAGCTTTGGTATTGCCGAAAGTTTGGCAATGCCACGGTAGTTAGAAACATCCGATTTTTTTTTTTTTTTTTTTATTGTCTGGACGTTGACGCGTACAATGCGAAGTACGTTCAAGTGGCCCATACGACACCAGGACATAGCCTGTTTCGCGCGAGCCCAAGCAGAGCGCTGTCCACAAACGTCCAAATAAAACGGACAAACAATTAAAAATATGAGTAACTACAGCTAGTTACGAGCTAAATGTGCTAAAATAAAAGTTTTCACAAGGGAAAGAGAGGCTTCTGATCTGATTACGGGATACAGATGATTGTAATCAGAACATAGGACTCGAAAAGGTTCATGCAAAGAATAGTTGGAACTACAGTGTTTTAAGGATAGAGGAATAAAATTTCTAGTAGGTCTACGGGGTACAGATAGGTTTAACTGGTTCAATAGCTCAGGAGAGTCTATTTCACCTATTAAGAGTTTATGAATAAAGATAGCATAGGATAATTACTCTACGATTAATTAAAGAAGGAAGGTTGATTAAAAGAAGCCTACTGGAGTATGATGGCAAATTCTCATTGCGATCCCGATTTAGACCGCGAAGAGCAAAAAGCAGAAATTGCTTTTGAACAGATTCAATTTTAATTTGGTGCGTCTCATATTGACCATATGCAAGATCCGTACTCTAAGATAGGACGGATTAAAGAAGTATACAGAATTTTGGTTGTGTACGGATCGACAAACTCTTTTGAACATCGTTTCACAAACCCAAGAACATTCATAGCTTTACTAACTGTAGCAGAAATATGAGGATTAAAAGTTAATTTATGGTCCATAAGAACACCTAAATCATTGATAATATCTAACCGCTCTAAGGCAGTGTCGTTAAGATAATAAGTTGCTAAGTATGGAGTGCATCTATAAAAAGACATAACTTTACATTTAGAGCCGTTAAGGTTTAATAGGTTTGTTTCACACCATTTCTGAAGATCATTAAGATCCGATTGAAGTAGGCAAGAAGACGATATGTCTTTAAAACTGAGGTAAAGCTTGACATCATCCGCGTACATAAGCACCCGAGAATGTGACACTACCAATGGAAGATCATTTATAAAAAGAGTGAATAGCAATGGACCCAAATGACTACCCTGAGGTACTCCAGAGGTCACATGGATGGTCTTAGAAAATGAAGACTTAAAGAGGACCTTTTGTGAACGCTTAGAAAGATATTGAAGAAAAAGGCTGGGGATGCCAAGTGCGTTTAATTTATATAAAAGCAGAGTATGATTAACAGAGTCAAAGGCCTTGCGGAAGTCAATATAAATGACGTCAGTTTGCACGGCAGTCTTGAACCCTTTGATTGAGTGAGATGTAAATTCTAATAGGTTAGTAGTTGTCGATCTACGTTTCTTAAACCCATGTTGGGATGACGAAATGATTGAGCTACAAAAATGCTGCAATTGAGATGTTATTATTTTCTCAAATGCTTTGGGTATGGCAGACAATTTAGAAATACCCCTATAATTGGAGGCTTCGGACTTCTTCCCCTTTTTATGAAGAGGAATAATATATGATTCCTTCCAGATAGGCGGGAAGGCGGAAGATGTGATGGACAGTGTAAACAACTTAAGTATTGGCTTACATAGGGCCTCCGCGCAAAACCTTAATACGCAGCCTGGTATTCCATCAGGGCCAGGTGCATATATTGGTTTGACGGAACTGAGCACGCTAAGAACCGAACTTTCATCAAACACAGGGTCTAAATTGCAATTAGACGATTGCAAGTGATGAGGATAAGGAGGATTTGCTTGATAAATCGAAGAGGAATAAGTTGTTTTGAAAAAATCAGCAAACATGTCGGCAATTGCCTGATCATTGTCAGCTTTATTGTTTTCGAAAGACAAGTAAGACGGGTGCACTGATGTCTTACGTTTAACATTTACAAATTTATAAAATTGCTTAGGATCGCAAGAAAACTTGAGTTTACATCGCTGAAGATAATCCTTATAGCAATGTGAATTCAGCACCATAAAATTTGATCGAGCAACTACATAAAGGGAAAAATCAGATGCTTTACCGGATTTTTTAAATCTTTTATAACATCTTGATTTTACGTTCTTCAAGTTACATAACTCACGTGAGAACCAAGGAGGTCTATCAGACCATCCTAGAGTCACACGCGGGACGCAAACATCCAAGAACGACTCAAGAGTTTTATAGAAGACAGAAATGGCGCAGTCCATATCAGTGCAAGTATACAGACATGTCCAATCATTGGTTAACAAGAGTTTTTTAAGTTTAGTAAAGTTTGTCTTGCGAAAACATCGGGTTGGAGGCATCGAGTTATTATGTCGAGACATAACACCAAAAGGAAGGTCAATGGTTATATCCAGAGTTGGATGAAAGTTGTCTTCGGGGATAACTAAGGGATCAGTCCTGGAAACATCGCAGTTGGAAGAATCCAACACAAATTCCAGATCTAGTGATCTGTCACGACTACTCCGGACAGGATTTATTTGAGTTAGAGACAACTCAAGCAGACCATCTAAGAAACAATGTGACGAGGAGGGCAACAGTAATAAATAATCATATGAAAGGGTCCAAGTATTCTCAGGTAAATTAAAATCTCCCAGAACAATGAGCAAGTCTTTGTCAGAGTGATATGAGGAAACAAGTTGAATAGCTTCCAAATGGTAAATATAAACTGCCAAGTCGGACTGTGATGGAATATAAAAGTAATATAGGCAGAAAAAGAATTTAAAGAAATTTCAACACAAACAAATTCAATCTCCTGATTGGAAGACTGGACAATTTCAGATGAGAACGCTGAATCAACAGCGGATAGTCTGATCATGTTTATATGTTAAATATTTTGAGTGAAAAATTGATCAGGTTTCAGCCAAGTTTCAGTAAAGGCAAGAATATGAAAGTCAAAAGTTAAACTATCTACATATAGTCTAGAGTTTAGACTTTAGTACTCGAACGTTCTGATAGGCCAGAGTTAGGGACGAAATTTTTTTTTGACTCACCAACAGGTGCAGACGAGATGGAAGGAACGTTATTCACAGAGGCAGTTAGCAAGCTAATCGAAGTCCGCTTCTTCTTTTTTATTGTATACTCTTTTACAACAAGGTGTTCCGGCCAAAAATCTTTATGACATATTTGGCCAAAATGATCTGGGGAGATACTTATTTTAAAGGACGAAATGACCCGAGTATGTGAAAAACGAAACTTTTCCACCGCAATGTTTGGTGCTTGAACTTTGCCCTGGATGTAGGCTATGACTTCTCTAGAAGTAGTATTGGGGTCAAGCCTCGAAATAAAAATTTGCTTTTTGGGTGGAACTACAACAAGGGAACTAGGAATACTAGGCACAGCAGTAGCGGCTACAGCAGATGCAGCAGCAGCAGCAGAAGCAGCCAGCACTTTACTAGCTCCTCTTGTAACTACTTTATTGGCAATATTCCTGGAAACGGATGTTTGCCCGGACGGTTCGGAAACTACAACCGATCGCGTTAGTAGGTAGGATACTGTCTCCAGGGGAAATGGGAAGAGACTCCACACCTGCCAAAGCCGGACTCCTAAACGATATCAGCTGCTGTGCATTTAGTGACATAGGGTCAATGTCGAGAGCCGGAACTGGTAGAGACGAATGTGCCGACGGACTGAGGGACGCGCCCTGAAACCTGGCCCTCTTTCGCGTCGGAGATTCAATCAAAAGTTTAGAACTTCTGAATTGAACCTCCATCGCCAAATGCTCCTCTTGGAGCTTATGAACGCCATAAGCTAGCCTTTTTAAAAAGCGGAATAATAAAAGACTCCTTCCAAATATCGGGAAAGCTACAAGTCTCACTCGATATAAAGAATAACCGAGATAAAGGCTTAGATAGGGAAATCGAACACATTTTAAGGATGCAACTAGGTATATTATCAGGACCGGGAACGAAGGAAGACGTCATAGATGACAAGCTAGAGATAATACAGTCTTCAGTAATACTAGGAAAAAACATACAATTTAAATGTGTGATTGAAAAGGGATAGGTTGTGGGATCCGAAACAGTAGTAGAATAAGTCGACTGAAAGAATTTAGCAAACAGATCAGCAATATCTGAGTCATTATTAGCAGTCTGGTGATTAAGTCTGAAGGTGGAAGGTAGTACATTAGAGCGTCTTTTGGAATTAACAAAGTTGTAAAATCTTTTGGGGTTCTTATAAAATTCAACCTTACAGGGAACGATATAATTATTGTAGCATTGAGTGTTTAAAAAACAAAATTGAGATTTGGCTACACAGTAATTTGCATAGTCAAGTCGCGAACCAGTTTCTTAAATCTTTTAAAATATCTCGATTTAATATTGCGGAGATTAGAGAGCCTACGTGTGAACCAGACTGGCGCGCTGGAGACGGTAGAGACATTCACATAAGGAACGCATTTATCAATAGGAGAATTAAGAGCAGAGTAGAAAAACTTCACTGCACAATCTATATCGCAGCACTCAAATAGAAATGACCAATCAAAAGAGAAAATAAGGCTATTAAGAAGATTGAAATTTGTTTTACGAAAACATCTACGACGAGAATTTGCGATGTTATTAAGTGATTTAGTAACGGAATTGTAAGAAATAGTAACTTCAATGGTAGGGTGATAAGGATCTTCAGGTTTCACTAGGGGCTGTGTTCGGGATACAGCACTAACAGTGGGATCAGAGACAAAAACAAGATCAAGGATTCTTTTAGAAGAGTTAAGGAAAGAATTCAACTGATATAGCGGACATTCAAGTAGGCAATCAAGAAGAACATGTTGAGATGAAGGAATTAAGAAAGATAGATTATCATCAACAAGCCAAGAAATATTAGGCAAGTTGAAATCACCTAAAACTATAAGGAAATCACGATCTTTAAGACTATTAAAAATAGTTTGCAAAGCATCAGCATGGTGCATATAGGTCATGATATCAGAAGCTGGAGGAATATATGAACAAGAAATGTATAAGCTAAAGTTGGAACGTGTAACTTCGACGCAAATAAACTCAACACCTAAGGGCAGATCAATCGGCACGACACTTGAACACAGATTCGAGTTAACAGCAATGAGTACTCCACCGCCACGACGACCAACACGATCAAGCCTATAAGAAATAAAGTTATTAGAAAGAATTTCATTATCCAAAACAGAGGAGTTAAGCCAAGTTTCAGAGAAAGCTAATATGTCAGCCGAAAAGGTTTGGCTATCACAGAACAGGTTCGAGAGCTTGGTAAGAAGTCCTCTTACATTTTGATAATGAATGCAAAGACTAGACGTTATTAGTTTTTTGAAGCAGAAGATAAATTAGGAAGGTGGACAGGCAACGGACGGAAGCGCTTATTGGGCGCAAACTCGTGTACAACTGGGCCCTCTGGCCAGAAATTAGTGTCAACCATAGCTGAAAAATACTCATTTGGTACTGTAATTTAAAAAGAGGAGATTTCATGAGGCCTAGAAAACTTAAACTTTTGAATTAAAACCTTAGCAGGGCATATATTACCAATGTAAGCTGCCACAGACGACTCAGAAGTATCTGGAGCAAGCCTAGAGATAAATAATTGTTTGCGATGAGGCACTACAGTTAGTGGAGGCGGAGGAGCATTGGGATCCTCAAGTGATTGAGAGCCAGCATGATCCTGTGATTGATCAGAGTTCCCGTGAGGGATAGATTGAGGTACACCAGGGCTTGTAATGGGTACTTCAATCTGAAAAGAAGAGCATAAAGAGGGACAAGAAGATGGTGTAGGCGAAAGTAAAATGGGAGACGATGTAATAGAGAGTGCTGGCGACTGCTTACGAGGCAACTCAAGGGTACATTTCTTGGGCAACTTCTTAGAAGGTGGATTAAACTTAAATTGCGACAATAAATGTACGCTAGATTCACACTCGTTAGACAGCTGTTTGGCCAGTTTGTTTAAAGAAAGAAACTTTAAACAAAGATCCCTATACATACGGCTAAAATCAAGCTGCTGGCTGGCACAAGATGGGCAAGTCCAGCGCATTAAGCCAAGCTCAGGCTTAGACACAGACAAACCAGAAAATTTGTCGTAGTCGCGGCCATTGAGGCCAGCACATTTTAAGTGAATAAGATTATCGCAGAGCCAACACGATATTGCTCTATACTGATCATCAAAACGATCAGAATGCTTGCAAGTAGGTAGACAACAAGCCATTGAAACGCCAAAAGGAACACAAGGCAAAAATATATACAAAATTTAAAATTTAAATACAAAGCACTAAGATAATTATCGATATAAAATCAATAAATACAAATAAAACAAAGAGACAGCTAGAGTACACAGCACAAGAAAGAGTGCAAGAACAGTTATAAGCCAAGGGTGAATCAGTGGATCTTTTAACAGCAAAAATTAAAAATCTGCAGAGAAGCCCCAATAACTGTGTTTCATACACAAAGGAGATTACTGAGTTGACCGACGCCCTTAAAGGCGCATATATTTCGGATGGTCTTCCAATTGAGCAAGCAATAAAATACACTACCAAAGTGGCAGTAAATGCTATGGTAAGTCATACCAAAAGTCAAAGAGTCCAGATATTAATGGAATCAGGAAACTTTGATTCAGCTAAAGAAGCCATCACTAGATTTACCACTCTTTCAGTAGGGTCGGGCTCCACAGAAAGTTTCCAAAATAATACCATTTTTTTATGCCCAGCATAATGACCCCGTTAGACGCCGCTATAACAATAATGGTAACTGGAGAAACAACTCGAATTGGAACAATAACAACTCGAATTGGAGCAATAACAATGCCCACAGAGCCCAACGAGGCCGATATTATTCATGCTACCAAAGTGGCGGCCGTGGAGGTGGACACAATAATAATAGACAAAACACAAATAACCAACAGAATGGTTACAACAACACAAATGCCCGAATTACCCAAAGTGATCAGGGAAACGGACAAGCTCCTCCAAATGCTCAAAATTAAAAAATAAAGTCTATTCTATTAACCTAAGTCTTAATAATTTCGTATCATTTAAGAATGTTAAAACAAGTAAGAAAATAACATTCTTAATTGATACCGGTGCAGACATTTCAATAATAAAAGAAGATTCTGATGTATTTCACGACATCCAATTAAACAAAACTGTAGACATTCGAGGCATAGGAGAAGGAGTAATAAACTCCAAAGGCCTAGTCTCAATAGAATTGCAGACAGATAAATATATTATTCCATACGAATTTCATCTGCTTCATTCAGATTTGGCAATCCCATGCGATGGAATAATAGGATTAGATTTCATAAAAACTTTTAATTGTAAATTAGATTACAGCAATTCAGAAGATTGGTTTATACTTAGACCACGAAAATTAACGTACCCAATTTATGTTCCAATAACATTCGATTCTGGTAATAACTCAACACTTCTACAAGCAAGATCCCAAGTGGTACGCAAAATAGAACTATCTTCAGCAGAAGATAACATTTTAATTCCGAATCAGGAAATTAAACCGGGCGTTTATGTTGCAAACACTATTGCAACAGCCCAAAGTACTTTTGTCCGATTCTTAAATACCACAGATAAAAGCCAACTGTATGCACGAACTGATGCGGAATCAAAACCTGCTTATCCAGAAGCTTATCGAGAATAAATAATGGCTTCCCTACGTCTATGTCTTTGGAATGCTAACGGCATCTCCAAGCACAAAAATGAACTGCAACTATTCCTAGACTCAAGTGAAATCGACGTTTTGCTGATTTCGGAAACACATTTAACATCAAAAAATAATTTTCAAATACCAAAATATACCTTCTACGCAACAAACCATCCATACGGAAAAGCTCATGGCGGGACCGGTATCCTAATCAAAAACCGTATAAAACACTCGTTCCTCAACAGATTTGAAACACAGCTGCGGCAACACTACATTGGTCGCCCTGTACTGCCCACCACGCTTCTCAATCTCTGAAAAGGAATTTACCGATTTCTTTAACACACTCGGAGATCGCTTCATTGCAGCAGGGGACTATAACGCCAAACATACGCACTGGGGATCTCGCCTGGTAAATCCTAAAGGAAAGCAGTTGTACAACACAATAGTCAACCCTCTCAATAAGATGGATTGCGTCTCACCGGGTAGGCCTACTTATTGGCCCACAGATCCACAGAAAGTGCCTGACTTGATTGATTTCGCAGTAACCAAGAGGATTCCACGTAATCGGATCACTGCGGAAACACTACTAGATTTAACTTCCGATCACTCTTCAGTGCTATTCACATTATTAACAAGACCTCAAGTACTTGATCGCCCATATAGGCTTACAAACAACAAAACAAATTGGCTTAAATTTAAAATGTACATGAGTGCCCACATTGACTGTTCGCCGAAACTGGATGCTGCAGAGGACATTGATATGTGCGTCTCTGCACTTGAGTCGATGATGGGAGCTGCAGCAAGAGTATCTACTCCACATGCCTCTTCTTACACCAAACCTGTTGACAGGCCTACGAACCGGCGGATAGAACAATTAGTAACGGAAAAACGGAAAAAAAACAGATTACTCGATCACCAGCAGCAAAACTTCGCCTAAGGCAAGCTAATCGCAACCTCTCCAAGGCGTTAAGACAAGAGGAAAGCTGGGCTTAAAGGAAATACATAGAAAAGCTCAGTCCAACCAGCACTAAACATCCTCTGTGGAAAGCCCACCCAACTTTAAGCGCTCCTACAGAGACAATTTCACCGATAAGGAGTCCAACCGGTGGATGGGCCCGCAGTGACGAAGAGAGGGCATCCGTATTTGCCACACATCTTAAAATGGTTTTCCAGCCAAATCCAACATCAAACTCATCTGTACTTCCCCCTTCGAACACATTAACGGATAGTGAGTACTCGGAACTCCAATCGGACGAGATCACTGCAGTTATTAAAAACCACATAAAGCCGAAAAAAGCCCCTGGCCATGACCTAATCACACCGAAAATGATCCTAGAACTCCCTATCATTGCAATACAATATATCTGCAAACTGTTCAACGCTATAATAAAAATTGGCTACTTCCCAAGAACATGAAAAAAGTCCACTATCATCATGATTCCTAAAGTGGGAAAGGACAAAACCCAGCCATCATCCTGTAGGCCAATTAGTTTGCTGCCATGTCTTTCGAAGCTTTTTGAAAAGGTCCTGCAGATCCGCCTAAACTCATTTCTGGCATCGGAGAACACAATCCCTTCACACCAGTTCGGCTTCCGCGAAAAACATGGTACAATTGAACAAGTCAATAGCATAACATCCAAAATACGAACAGCATTCCAACTAAAAGAATACTGTGCTTCTGTCTTTCTCGACGTTGCCCAGGCTTTCCATAGAGTCTGGCTGGAGGGTCTGATGTTCAAAATCCGGCAAAAACTCCCACAGCACACCCACAAACTCATGGAATCTTACATTTACAATCGGAAATACGCTGTAAGATGTAATGGCTCCGTCTCGGCTGAGTTTGAAATCAAAGCTGGTGTACCGCAAGGGAGTGTACTTGGCCCATTGCTCTACCTGCTGTACACTGCAGACTTACCAACGAGTTTAGGATTTACAACGTCCACTTTTTCCGATGACACGGCAATCCTTAGCAGATCCAAATGCCCAATACAAGCCTCTGCAAAATTAGAGGAACACCTGAAGGTGGTAGAGGAATGGCTAGCAACCTGGCGAAACCGGGTTAACGATCAGAAATGCAAACATGTAACATTTACGCTTAACAGAAGAAACTGTCCAGCTCTAATGCTAAATAACGTACCAGTTCCTCAAGCCGTGGATGTCACTTACCTTGGCATCCACCTAGACAGAAGACTAACTTGGCGCAAGCACATCGAAGCAAAAAAGTCACAGCCTAAACTGAAAGCGAGTAGCTTACATTGGATCATCAACGATCGGTCCCCTCTACGTCTGGAGTATAAAGTCCTCCTATACAACTCCGTACTGAAACCCATCTGGACTTACGGAGCCGTACTATGGGTAAATGCAAGTACCAGCAATGTCGATATTATACAAAGAGCGCAGTCGAAGATTTTAAGATCAATCACGGGGGCCCCGTGGTATATACGAAACGACAACATTCAAAATGATCTAAATACACCTAGCGCAAAATCTGAAATAGGTAGGTGGATGCACACCGAAATGTTCTTGCCAATTCCCTTACGCAAACTAATAATAATAGAACTCGTCTTAAAAGAAATGACAGACCAACCCAATAACAAGTGATTAGGGCCGCCTGCAATATCCCCAGGATTTATCTTAAGTACTAGTCTAAGAAAAATATCTCAAACTTGTTGTTAGGCTCTAATTTAAGAGTAGATTCAACAAATATATATATATATTAAAAAAAAAAAAAAATTTACGTCAACTAACACAGCAGTCGACGAAAAAGCTTAAGCTAAAGAAAGATAGTAATTAATTGAAGAAGATAGCTTAGCTATATACACAACTAAACATCACCGACCCGGTGGAGGTGTTTTATTTGCATAAGGTTTTAGCTATGCCCCGATTCACAGCCAATGTGGTCAGGGATGAGTTGCAGCCAATCCAAGTCCAGAATATTTTCATTGGTTTCGCTGTAGATGATTAAAAAGTATTGCTCGAAGAGAAGTAACAGAAAGATGAGGAGAAATTAGGTGAGAAAGGTTGTTAAAAGATTGGCAAAGAACACGAAAAGGTTCGTGAAGAGAGTAGTTAGTCAGACATCTACTAAGGTAAATAGGAAAAAAGTTTCTGGTCCGACGTGAGGGAACACAAAAATATAGCGTACTTAGTAAATTAGTAGAAATGACTTCGCCATTGACTAGTTTATGGAGAAAGAGAATGCCAAAAACGAGCCTACGGTTGTAAAGTGAAGGAAGATTAATAAGAAGAAGTCTGTCAGAATAAGAAGGTAGGCGAAGACTCGGGTCCCAATTAAGACCGCGTAACGCAAACTTAAGGAATTGCTTCTGTACCGATTCAATACTACGCTGGTGAACATCATATTGCGGGTTCCACACTGGCGAGCAATATTCGAGAATAGGGCGAACTAACGAAGTGTATAAAACCTTTGTTACATAGGGGTCATCAAATTCTTTGGCCCAACGTTTAATAAAGCCAAGAAGGCTGCATGCTCTATTGACAATTGAAGCAATATGAACATTAAATGAAAGTTTTGGGTCAAACATAACGCCTAAGTCTTTAAAGGATGGTACACAATCTAACAGAACAGACTTAATGTAGTAATGAGCTAGGAACGGAGACAAACGACTGAAAGTCATAAAAGAACACTTAGAGGCATTAAGGTGTAATTTATTAACGTGGCACCAATCACAGAACGCATCGAGATCAGATTGCAAGTACTGTTGGAAAGAAGAATCATGATAGGAATAACAAATCTTGACGTCATCCGCAAACATGAGCACGCGTGAGTGAACCAAGGCCAAGGGTAAATCATTTATAAACAGGGTAAGTAACAGTGGGCCCAGATGGCTGCCTTGGGATACACCTAACGTAACTTGAATAGTTTTAGATATTGAGGAACGAAAAGACACCTTTTGGGTTCTGCCAATAAGATACGACTTTAACCAAGCCAACAGTTTCGGGGAAAAACCCACGATGTTAAGTTTCGCGAGAAGCATAGAATGATCAACCGTATCGAAAGCCTTACTAAAGTCAGTATAAATACCATCAGCTTTACACTTTTTACGGAAGCCATGGTGTACAAGGGTAGTCAATTCTAAAAGGTTAGTAAGCGTCGAACGACCTTTCATGAAGCCATGCTGACAAGGAGAAATAGTGGATCTCGATAGGTGTTGAAGGGAAGACGTAATAATTTTCTCAAACAGCTTTGGTATTGCCGAAAGTTTGGCAATGCCACGGAAGTTAGAAACATCCGATTTGCTACCCTTTTTCAAAGCGGAATAATAAAAGACTCCTTCCAAATATCGGGAAAGCTCTCAAGTCTCACTCGATATAAAGAATAACCGAGATAAAGGCTTAGATAGGGAAATCGAACACATTTTAAGGATGCAACTAGGTATATTATCAGGACCGGGAATGAAGTAAGACGTCATAGATGACAAGCTAGAGATAATACAGTCTTCAGTAATACTAGGAAAAAACATACAATTTAAATGTGGGATTGAAAAGGGATAGGTTGTGGGATCCGAAACAGTAGTAGAATAAGTCGACTGAAAGAATTTAGCAAACAGATCTGCAATATCTGAGTCATTATTAGCAGTCTGGTCATTAAGTCTGAAGGTGGAAGGTAGTACATTAGAGCGTCTTTTGGAATTAACAAAGTTGTAAAATCTTTTGGGGTTCTTATAAAATTCAACCTTACAGCGAACGATATAATTATTGTAGCATTGAGTGTTTAAAAGACAAAATTGAGATTTGGCTATACAGTAATTTGCATAGTCAAGTCGCGAACCAGTTTTTTTAAATCTTTTAAAATATCTCGATTTAATATTGCGGAGATTAGAGAGCCTACGTGTGAACCAGACTGGCGCGCTGGAGACGGTAGAGACATTCACATAAGGAACGCATTTATCAATTAGAGAATTAAGAGCAGAGTAGAAAAACTTCACTGCACAATCTATATCGCAGCACTCAAATAGAAATGACCAATCAAAAGAGAAAATAAGGCTATTAAGAAGATTGAAATTTGTTTTACGAAAACATTTACGACGAGACGGCGATGTTATTAAGTGATTTAGTAACGGAATTGTAAGAAATAGTAACTTCAATAGTAGGGTGATAAGGATCTTCAGGTTTCACTAGGGGCTGTGTTCGGGATACAGCACTAACAGTGGGATCAGAGACAAAAACAAGATCAAGGATTCTTTTAGAAGAGTTAAGGAAAGATATCAACTGATATAGCGGACATTCAAGTAGGCAATCAAGAAAAACATGTTGAGATGAAGGAATTAAGAAAGATAGATTATCATCAACAAGCCAAGAAATATTAGGCAAGTTGAAATCACCTAAAACTATAAAGAAATCACGATCTTTAAGACTGTTCACGCCACCGGGTGAACAGCAGAGAGTGAGGGGTAGGCTTTTTTCCCAAAACCGAATTCGGTTGAATCGCCATTTTCAATCCAGTACGAGTTTTATTCCGAACACCCGTTCTTTTTCCTTGCGCTCTTATCTTTCGATATTTTAACTTTTTCAACCCGAACCATTTCGTATGTGTCGGGATATCTTGTGAAATAAATAAATAAATTAGAATTAATTTTAACCGAAGTTCTCGCGCGTTTTAATTTCATCACGCACTCACCAGACCCTAAAGAAATTGGCACCCGCCAAGTTGTACACCACAAATCGTTCCGCCCCTCCACGAACATTGGTCCTTCGAGCCGGATATGCTTCCGCTATTCCAGCTTGCATCGGCGGAATTCCTGATAAGTACAACATTTCTTATTAAAATTCTCATTCACATTATATCCCATTACAAACTTATAAAAGTGTGAGGTTTCCCGCTCCTCCATAGCGACCTACACACTTTTGTATACTTGTATGTACATACCTGACCTATTCCAAGGGTTACATGGTATTTCCCGATCATTTTTGGGTTTATGAAGTGCATTTCTTTTCCATTCTTCGAAATTCTGATTGTCCAAAAGTCCAATTGCATAGCAATACATATGTATGTATAAACACAAATATACATACATACATACATGTAAAAACAGCTGTTTTCTAACCTGCAAGTAGAGGTGTTTAATAATCGAGAATTTATAAAGTACCACTTACCTTTACTTAACGTGTAAAGCACATTCCACGGGCTGATCATTAGTCCATCGGCATAAATTATTTATGTGAAATAAAATCCATACATATATATGTACATAGGTACATACATATGTACATAGGTACATACATATGTACATATGTAATCATTTTTGCCGCGGTAAGCACAAACGTACGTACATATGTACATACCTATGTCCACATACCATTTGAATTCACCCACGCAAAATTAATTGCAGCCACTCCGATTGGCTTTCCGCAATTTAATAATTCGAAACCTACATAATTAAAGTAGGAAAGTAGGAAGTAAATTCACAAAACATAAACAACGGCAGAACAGCTGACTCCCGATCAGTGCTGGCACTCAAGTCTCATCAGTGCTGACACTTGAGACAAGCCGTGACTCGGTCACGACATCCATTTTTTCCTTCGTGATTTTCGTATTGTGCAAAAATATTTCAATCGACTGATTGAATTTAATTCGCAAAATATTTTCTAAAGAAAAATAAGTACAATTTTATTTATCTGGAACTAATATTTTGGCTTGTCTTGGTGCATTTTGATCTTTTCCTCACAGATCCATGAAATTGATCTTGACCGTTTAATGAAAACTAATTCCGAATTTTTTTTTCTTCATTGAAAAGTTATCGGCACACCCAATCCCACTGATCTCAATTTTTCCATATTTTTAAATAATCTTATAAATTTCAACATTTTTCGACATTGTATAAATTTTAATATCGAAGTGATTATATATCCTTATAATTATTCACACAACTGCGAGGAAAATTATAAATCCTTCTAATTTAATTTAGGCTTATTCATTGGGTTCTTTCCATTCCAAAAGAGGAGACATTTCTCCTTTTCACTCCTTCTCTATCCTTAAATTATACACTCCACTTACAGCTTCGTTTCGATCTCCTCGCTTGAGAGCTCTAATTCCACGAAGTTATTTGTTTCCATTCGATTCGTAATAGCTCAGAGAACACTCTACGATGTCTCTTTCCGACTTTGTTGCCGTGTGCGAGGCATTAACGGGGTTCGAGGCTCGCGAGGCCCAGGCTTTAGCTGACGATGTGCCACTCGTCTCCATTAAAATACACTTAGACCAGCTTAAGTCACTTTGGGCAAAAGTCGAGGCAGAGTTTTCACGATGCTATAAAGCCTTGACGGCTCAAAAGAACGAAGATAGTCCGAAGCACATAGCTACAATTAAAGCTAAACATGAATATTGTTATATGGTATATGTGCGAGGCGGGACTTTGTTTGGAGAGCGAATCGAGCAGTTGTCCGCGAAAATGGCCCCACCAGTCAGGCTCTCCGTCGATTCCACCCATCAAAGCCACACAGTTACCCCGTGTGAAGTCGAAATCTTCAACGGGGACAGCCTGCCTTGGCCTACATTCCGTGACTTATTTACCTCGATTTTTATCCATAATCCAAGCCTAACACAAGTGGAGAAACTTTACCACTTAAGTTGCAAAACTCGCGGTGAAGCCAGAGCCATTGTTTCTAGGTCACCCTTGACCAATAAAGGGTTCCAGTCTGCGTGGGATGACCTCATTGCGCGTTACGAAAATAATCGATTATTGATTATGAGCCAAGCCAAGCAGCTTCTACAGATCCCAGCTGTAACACAAGAGTCTGGCAAAGCGTTGAGAGAACTGCAGACGTCAATTCAAGGTTGCTTAACCGGTCTTGAGCGTTCCGGGGCTCGTACAGACAATTAGGATATCTTTCTCATAGCAATCTGTACGAGCAAAATGCCCAAATCCACCCTTCTGTTATGGGAACAGTCCGTTCCAAATAAGACCGCCGTCTCATCCTGGGACGACCTGAATGGATTCCTAACTGATCGCCACCGTGTATTAGAGGCCACAGATGTCCTTCAACAAAGCTCTAGCGGTCAGACCTTTCCATCCGTAACCCGAAATCCTACGGCACGAGCTCAGGCCTTTTCCGCTCAAGTGCAAGAGAGCTCAGCACCTGATGCTTGTATAATTCCGAATCCTGCGTCCTCCGATTCTTCCAGCAGCCCTGATGTAAACGTGGGAAGTTACTTCGCCTCCACTCGCAACACTGGCCTCCTGGGTACTGCGAGGGTAACTATCCATCATCGTGGCAAGCAGTTTCAAATCCGCGCTTTGATTGATATGGGATCCGAAGCGTCCTTTATTTCCCAAAGAATGTTTGAATTGATTAATCCTCCAAGATGCAAAGTATCAACTAGTATTCGCGGCATTGGGCAATGCGATGCTGGTAGCGGCGACAAAGTGTGCCGCTTACAGATTTCTCCTCCTGACGAACCGCTGCGACAGTTCCAAGCAGTCGCCGTGGTGCTGCCTAGTGTAGCTGAAGCACTTCCGTCCCGCGCCGTCCCGAATAAGGTGAAGCAGGATTCGCTTGACCTTCCGCTCGCTGATCCGCAATTTCACCAAAGAGCTCCTGTGGATTTGGTGCTTGGAGCCGAGCTCCTTCCCACTATCCTTGGGGAACGAATCATCAAGAATGTTGGTGATTCTTTCGTGGGGATCGAGACGATGTTCGGATGGGTTCTCTGTGGATCCGTTACTGAAAAACCCAGAAGGTCTCGGTCCACCTCCTCCAGCAGTCCGAAGATGTCTCTAAGGACAGCAGCACCATCCGATTTAGAACGCAAATCCAATTGCTTCAGGTGCCGCGTTTGTCAAGGGGCACACGCGCTCCGTCTGTGCCGACAGTTTCGCGGACTACGAGCTGACGAGAGGCTGCGGGTAGTCTTGAGCAACGGATACTGCCCGAACTGTTTGGCTCATGAGCATTCCAATGGTTCCTGCAGGAGCACCACAGGATGCCATCGATGTGGCAAGCAACACCACACGCTCTTGCACATCGACAGCTCAGTCGCGTACATCCAACCCAAAGAGCAAAGACCCGAAAGGCACCCGCCTTTCATTCGGACTTCTATCCAGAGGTCATCAGCCACCGTGCCGCCTACTCCATCTGCATCCAAAGTTCCCCCTCCATCTCCACCCGTGTCTTGGCGATCCAGAACGCTGCCATCCCCCATCCTTAGACATGTCCACCGAGGCAATTGCAACTTGTTGCAAGGGGGGCGGTATGTTCACGCCACCGGGTGAACAGCAGAGTGTGAGGGGTAGGGTTTTTTTCCCAAACCGAATTCGGTCATACTGAGGAGGGTGACGAGGGGTTCTGCTGTGAATCGCCATATTCAATCCAGTACGAGTTTTAATCCGAACACCCGTTCTTTTTCCTTGCGCTCTTATCTTTCGATATTTTAACTTTTTCAACCCGAACCATTTCGTATGTGTCGGGATATCTTGTGAAATAAATAAATAAATTAGAATTAATTTTAACCGAAGTTCTCGCGCGTTTTAATTTCATCACGCACTCACCAGACCCTAAAGAAATTGGCACCCGCCAAGTTGTACACCACAAATCGTTCCGCCCCTCCACGAACAAAGACTATTTAAAATAGTTTGCAAAGCATCAGCATGGTGCATATAGGTCATGATATCAGAAGCTGGAGGAATATATGAACAAGAAATATATAAGCTAAAGTTGGAACATGTAACTTCGACGCAAATAAACTCAACACCTAAGGGCAGATCAATCGGCAGGACACTTGAACACAGATTCGAGTTAACAGCAATGAGTACTCCACCGCCACGACGACCAACACGATCAAGCCTATAAGAAATAAAGTTATTAGAAAGAATTTCATTATCCAAAACAGAGGAGTTAAGCCAAGTTTCAGAGAAAGCTAATATGTCAGCCGAAAAGGTTTGGCTATCACAGAACAGGTTCGAGAGCTTGGTAAGAAGTCCTCTTACATTTTGATAATGAATGCAAAGACTAGACGTAATTAGTTTTTTGAAGCAGAAGATAAATTAGGAAGGTGGACAGGCAACGGACGGGAGCGCTTATTGGGCGCAAACTCGTGTACAACTAGGCCCTCTGGCCAGAAATTAGTGTCAACCATAGCTGAAAAATACTCATTTGGTACTGTAATTTTAAAAGAGGAGATTTCGCGAGGCCTAGAAAACTTAAACTTTTGAATTAAAACCTTAGCAGGGCATATATTACCAATGTAAGTTGCCACAGACGACTCAGAAGTATCTGCAGCAAGCCTAGAGATAAATAATTGTTTGCGATGAGGCACTACAGTTAGTGGAGGCGGAGGAGCATTGGGATCCGCAAGTGGTTGAGAGCCAGCATGATCCTGTGATTAATCAGAAATTACGCGAGGGATAGATTGAGGTACACCAGCAAAGAATTTTGCATAATCACAGATGCAAGCAAACAAGCGTGTGGAGCAGTTTTAACACAAAACTATAATGGACTCCAGCTTCCAGTTTCATATGCATCTAGAGCATTCACTAAAGGTGCAATCAACAAGAGTAATACAGAACAAGAGCTAGCAGCAATACACTGGGCAATAACATATTTCCGACCATATATATATGGAAAACATTTCACAGTGCGAACAGACCATAGACCATTAACATATTTATTCTCCATGGTCAACCCAAGTTCAAAACTAACACGCATGCGGCTAGAATTGGAAGAGTATGACTTTACAGTAGAGTATTTGAGAGGTAAAGATAATTTTGTGGCAGACGCCTTATCGCGGATAACTATATCCGAATTAAAAGACATGAATACAAAAGTCCTGAAAGTCACTACCAGTCAACAAAGTAGACAGAAAAACTGCGCAGTTAATAAAGAAGAACTTTTGCCAAGGCAAAAACTTCAAGATGCTTCTAAGCCCAACGTTTACGAAGTCATCAATAATGACGAGGTACGAAAAGTAGTGACCTTACGAATAACAGAATCTAAATGTTCATTGAAACATGGAAAGAAAGTTATGGCAAGAATTGATGTTAGCGATTTGTACACCAATGGAATTCTCGACTTAGGTCAATTCTTCCAAAGGCTTGAAATGCAAGTCGGTATACTTGAAATCAGCCAACTAAAAGTGGCGCGAAAACATCTTTAAAATTATTTCAATAGATTCTTTTAAAAACATGGGCAATACTACACTGACGAGCAAAACTGTAACACAGACTCAATGTTCTCACTTCATCGGTCTATATTATCTGTTCTACTTAATGGATGTTCAAGATCATAGTCTTGTTTTGTTAGGCAAATATTTGGCTCTCTTATCTACAAATTTTAAGTCATTTGATAAGCTGGAAGAATTTTACCAATCATAACTGTAAAAAAAGTCAAATGTTACAGTTTTGCACTTGCAAAAATTTTTAAACAAATTTTTTTATTAATTGTTTTTTAATAACGGGTCCACAGCCCTTTTGATTTTTTGAGGTTGTTTACACGGGGTGGCATACTCTGCGTGAAGCATCGCACCATTTCAGGTGGAATCGCGTACCAGACGTCCTTTGTTCTCTCCCACAACTCCATCATGCCATTTGGAGGGACCGCATATTTCGCAAGCTGCGATTTGACATGGCTCCATAGGTTTTCTTTGGGATTCATATCCGGGGACTGCGGTGGCCACTTCATAGTTTGAAATTTTTGGTTAGATAACCAATTTTTCACCAAATGGGATGTGTGCTTTGGGTCATTGTCCTGCTGAAAAATGCATTTTTCAGCAGCAAGACCCATGTTACCAATGACTTCTCCCAAATTTTCTTGCAGAATTTGAAGATACTGCTCCTTACGCATTATTCCATCGATTAATACTAAGGGCCCAACTCCATTTTTGGAAATACAGCCCCAAACCATTATGGACCCACCACCGTGCTTAACGGTTTGCCGCACTGTGTTTGGCGATTGGATTGTGGGGTCCCTAGTCCAATACCACGACCGTCCGTCTGATTCTAAACGATTCATTTTGGCCTCATCTGACCAAATGATCTTGAAAAAATGTTTTTAGCAACTGTCTAAACATTTTGTTTCTGACTTACGGCATCCCAATCTGCTTAAGTCCAATTCACGGTGGTGGGTCCATAATGGTTTGGGGCTGTATTTCCAAAAATGGAGTTGGGCCCTTAGTATTAATCGATGGAATAATGCGTAAGGAGCAGTATCTTCAAATTCTGCAAGAAAATTTGGGAGAAGTCATTGGTAACATGGGTCTTGCTGCTGAAAAATGCATTTTTCAGCAGGACAATGACCCAAAGCACACATCCCATTTGGTGAAAAATTGGTTATCTAACCAAAAATTTCAAACTATGAAGTGGCCACCGCAGTCCCCGGATATGAATCCCAAAGAAAACCTATGGAGCCATGTCAAATCGCAGCTTGCGAAATATGCGGTCCCTCCAAATGGCATGATGGAGTTGTGGGAGAGAACAAAGGACGTCTGGTACGCGATTCCACCTGAAATGGTGCGATGCTTCACGCAGAGTATGCCACCCCGTGTAAACAACCTCAAAAAATCAAAAGGGCTGTGGACCCGTTATTAAAAAACAATTAATAAAAAAATTTGTTTAAAAATTTTTGCAAGTGCAAAACTGTAACATTTGACTTTTTTTACAGTTATGATTGGTAAAATTCTTCCAGCTTATCAAATGACTTAAAATTTGTAGATAAGAGAGCCAAATATTTGCCTAACAAAACAAGACTATGATCTTGAACATCCATTAAGTAGAACAGATAATATAGACCGATGAAGTGAGAACATTGAGTCTGTGTTACAGTTTTGCTCGTCAGTGTATATTGAAAACATTAAGAGTAGCGCTACTCCAGCCGGTGACCCTAATAGAAAACGAAAAAGAAAAATAAGCAATACTGTCTACATACCATGATGATCCAATTCAAGGAGGTCATACTGGTATTACCAGAACGCTGGCAAAAATCAAAAGACACTACTATTGGAAATATATGGGACGCCATATCAAAGAGTACATAAGGAGATGTCATAAATGCCAGGTGTCAAAAACGATGACGCATACGAAGACCCCCATGATTTTATAATTTACATGATACTTAAGTAATTTTTAAAAAAATAAATTTTTTATGGATTCAACTACTATAATTAAATCATCTAAAATACATATAATTCAATAGGAAGTTCAAAAAAAAAAAAAAAAAACAAATAGAGAAAATATGTCTCTCCAGACACGAACTAAACAATAAAAAAATAAAAAAAAAACACAATTTTTTTAATATACTCCTATATCTTACCTTTATTTTATCTTTACACAATTATAAAATAATTATTAATAACTCCATAATATTACGTTATTCTCTAAAAAGGGGAGGTGTAGTATATTCATACAAATAATCATTCAATGCAATGATCTCAACTTGTAACACTTTGTTGCAAGTATAAACAATTGTTTAATTAAACATATACGCATTAAAATATAATTGTGTTAAATTGATGTATGCACATAAACATATTCACATAAATATGCAATTAAGCATGAACATATATGTATGTGCATTTGTATATGCACATACATATATTCACATAAGCACTGTATGCACAAGCGTAATATGAGCTAGAGCCAGGCCAGCGTGTGACCGATGACCAAGCACTTTGATGCATGCGCTCCAACAATATGTATGTATGTACTGACACTCTCCCTCTCTTTTGTAGCTGTCGCATAAGTCGCAGCATAAGAATATATATGTAAACATAGGCCAAGCAAAAGAATATTTTCCGAATAAAAATCAATTGGAAGATTACCACAAAGCGACACTGACGTGTTCGACTACTCAACTTATTATCCAAGTGGAACCCGGTCTTTACATAACCACCGATTTAGCTAGATTCCGCAGTCTTGGAATCCAGTATCTTTGTCGGATGAGACGAAAAACAAGTTGACTTCCTTAATGCAGAGAGATCTGATGCGTGAAAAGCACCAGCAGCCGGGACAATGGACTTGCGGCTGGCAGAAGAATGGAGTTACGCTCGTCATAACTGAGTGACGCTGCTTGTTGAACACACCCACATGCTCGTATCACACCTAATGCGTCAGTGAACGGATTCAAATTGAGCATGGCACTAGACACGTGCAGAGACTTCTTCTGCTGTAGACACAGCAGGACCCGAGGACTTCGCGCTTAGTATAAGCTGACTTGATCTCTTGGGGTGAGATAACAAAGTAAAATTCATCCGTGGTCGCTTTCCATCGGACTCCAAGTGTTTTTGCTGTGCTGGCCTCTTCGGTATCGAGGAAATCAGCATTCAACAAATGACACCTTGGGATGCAACTGAGGACGCTCTTCACTTCCACTTACGCAACGGAAAACATCTGAACCAAGAGCACCCTGAGGTTCATTGACCATTGCGATTGCAGTTTGTTCTGTGTGAGCCCTGCCAGGACATCATCGACATACATATAGGAATTGATAATATCGCTAGCCAGCAGAAATTTAAACTGTGCATTATTTGCGAATTGCACAAATAGCAATCGAAGCACAATTAATGCCAAACGTGACGGTGTTAAGCTCGTTATCACCAAGTTGACCTTCTTTGTTTCAGAACTGATTTCTCTGGAATGGCGTATGTATTGGATCGACCATAATTTTCCAGTACATTTTTGTGATGTCGGCATTGAAAACTAATCGCAGAAAACGCCACTCGGAGTAGTGATATCAGAATGAAGTATCGGACCAGAGCAAAGTATTAGATTAAGACTTACTCTGTTTGTAGATTTGCTAGAGTCGTTGAAGACCTTCCGTACCTTCGAGTGCTACTTTTGGGCTTAAAAACAGCTTGGTGTGGTAAATAAAAGTTGTTATTACTGCCGTCAAACGGCACCTGACACATGTGGCCCAAGTCAAAAAACTCTTGACGCGTCGTAATCAGTGAACTGAGCTATTGCACCTGGTCTGGAGTGACCGGTTGATGTTGTTTGTGTTTCGGAACGGAAGTAAGAAATTGACCACGAAAATCACGAATCAGAATCGGTTTGACCAGTACATCCTTCAACTCCAAAAACCTTGTGAAAAAAGTTTTGAGTGCCTCCTCTCTGCTCTGCGACCCTCATGGTGAACGTGACACACGAAGTAACGGGGACCCCTTGCAACGGGCTTGAGATGACCCAACCGAATCTCGTCTTTTCTGCCATTAAAGTGCGCACATTTCGGTCTGGATGCCGGAGAGAGTTACCGCTGAAAAGTGGGCATTCTTTCCAGTGTGACAGGACAAAATCTTTTATCTTTATCTGGACTGGAGGTCCATGCAATGACCGAATGCTTACGTCACACACCTTCAAGGTTCTATCCGCTAATGCCTGACACCTCGGCATTCGGATATAAAGTTGGCTTCTGAAGCCGGGTCTAAAAATGCCCATTAAGGATAAAAGAATACCAATTGATCTCGTGAAAACCTTGCCTCAAAGGTGCAGTTTGTACGGACAATACTGTGAGAATTGGGCTACGCTGGGACCGGCGTTGGACTATTCTCCAGACGGTCGTCCTTGGGCATGAGCGTATTGTGACGACCCTTGCATGTGAAGCAGTTATCTTGACTCGTACAATATTTTATTTGATGTCCTCTTGCGACACAGTTCAGACACAGGACATTAATGTTCCACACAACAACATGGAAATAACCAAAAAGAACGACATGTAAAACCAAGGATGCATGATGCCCGGCAACATGTTGCGAAGCATGATTCTTGGCACGCAACACGCAACATTTCGTTACAATACAACAAGTTCGATCGGACCACATACGACCAAACCAGCAATTTCGTCACAGCGGGAAGATGCGTGGGAGGCAGAGAACAGAAAAATCAACGGCTGGACATACATAGCATACAAGAGAGAGTATGCATGAACATTGAGAATTCAGCAATACAAGCGTAGCGCACAGACACTGTGCGTGTGCCGATTGAGAGCGGGTGCCGGTGGATGGAGCGCGCTCTATGAGGCTGAACAAGCAGAGAGACAAAGAAGGCCAAAGTGAGGGCGAAGCATGTCCAACGGGGGGTAGTGGGTGGCTGTGTGCATATCAAGTAAAGCCAATATCGTCGATCAAGTTCGATGGGCAAAAAAGGGGGTATGTGCAAGCCGAAGAAAAAGGGAATTGGGTATTGAGGAAGCCCTGTCTACGAGGCGAATAACGTATTGATGACGTAGACAAATTATGTTTGTTAATGTTGAAATAAATTAACTAAAACCAAATAAACGAAAATCAATATGTTGTTCACATAAAGTAAACGGCCATTTAAAAAAGCACCCATGCTCAAAACTGAGAGAACGAGCCCACAAGAAGAAGGACATCGGAGAAAACAGCGTCAGAAAACAGCAACAAGAGAGGACATGCGACCAGAGCAGAGAAATAAACTAGAAAAGGATGGAAGCCCGCATAGCAACAGAGGCGCTATTTGGGCAGAGCGGAGGAACAAGGACAGGAATTTAATGGGCGCACAGCAGCCAGAAAGTGGATGCGGCTGCGCAAAGGACTTGTACGGGACTTTCACCACGCATAGCAACAGCGTGGATGGAAGCGATGGGCCGATGGAAATTCACCGGCTGTATAGCGGTATCACCCCATGTGATTCTGGAGGCCCAGGAGGCCTATATAAGGCGAGCAGCAAGTCAGGGCATTTATCAAGTCGTCGAGTCAAGATCAAGCAATCAGGTCATCGAGTCCTGATCAACAACAAGCGAAGCAACAAATCTCTTTCGGCCTTACGAGTAACCTTAAGAATATTTGGCGCCTAGCAATCTACGAGTGAGGGCAAGTCATCGAGTTATAAGGCCTTACGAGTAACCTTATAGACTCATTAAACAACAAAAAAATCTAAATATAATTACAACAAGTACACAGCCAATACACCCGAATCAGTGTAAAATCATACCTAAACATTTAACCAAAAGTCTAAAGCAGTTATATACATGAATTATTGTGTCGTGATTTATATAAACATTTAACCAAAAACCCAAAACATACAAATAAACTCCAACATACATTTATATATACACAAATTATTGTGTCGTGATTTCACTGGGGCACAAATTAAAATTTGTTGTGCCGAACCTCGCCCTAAAGATTGAAATTATCCTGAAGGACGAAAAAGGATCGTTACAACTGGCGCCCAACGTTCTATACTGGTGAAAATTAAAACGAAATAAAAATAAAAAGTGTATACAAAAATCAAAAATGGGTAGAAATTGGATCTATCACATGAAGGAGGAGGATCTGCTACAGACAGGCCAAAGAATCGGAGTCGGCATGAACGGCACGGTAGAGGAGATGAGAAAACAACTAGTCGAATGGGTAAACAACAACGAGTCTGATCCAGAATAGAAAGGAGAGATAAGCCGATTAGAAGACAAGTTCACAAAAATGTCCAAGCAAAAACCAGAAACAAGCGCAGAACAGACAGGCGAGAATGGTGAGAGCAAGCAGGCCGAGGCGTTCCATAAAATAAACATGGCTACTCTGACGATTCCCCCATTCGTACCACCAAGATGGGGAAGTGAAGGAGTGCTGGACAAAACTGGAGAGAAAAATAACCAAAGAACACAAACAATTGAACCCACAATAATGGCGCAAAACACAGCAAACAGGACTACCGAGTATTCCAAGGTGGCTAAACAAGTAAGAGAGTGGACGTTTAAGTTCGATGGCAACAAATAGAGTGGTCAGCGGACATGTACGGTATAGAACTGGATATGATACCAAGGGCGATGCCAAAGTTGCTAAAAGACAGAGCTCTGAAATGGTATGTTGCGAACAATAAACAATGGCCGTCATGGAAAGAATTTGCAGAATGCTTCAAGAGATATTTTTTGCCAAAGGGATTTTTTACCAAACTGGCCGATCAGGTCAAGGCACGCAAACAAGGTAACAATGAATGGTTTAAGGACTACATGGTAGAAATACAGACAATGATGAGGCCTCTAAAAATCCCACAATTTCAGCAACTAGAAGTAATTCTTGAAAATTGCACACCAGACTTGAGAATATTTGTTCGGCCACACAACATCATAAATCTGGAGGCGCTGATGCAACTAGCGGAGGAACATGAAATGCTGAAGCAGGAAAGAGCCGAATTTCACCACAGAAACAACTCACGAAGAGATCACAGCAGCCAAATAAATCACAGGGGGTTGAACAACTACGGACCCCAAGAAACACAATGCAGAAGATGTCAGGATACCAGTACGCAAAACCAGAATCGAGCACATAACAACATACGAGAAGGAAGAGTCGTGAATCCGAACCAGGCATGCCGGAGGTGCGGTGAGGCAGGACACTGGGCCGGCGAATGCAACAATAACCAACTAATCTTCTGCTGGCAATGCGGAAAAATCGGAACAAGAACGAAAGAATGCTGTTGGAGATCGGGAAACGGGCGTCGGTTCCAGCCTATGAGGTCAGAGCAGGAACCAAGCCAACCAGCACCTCAAAATTGATAGGACAGCTAATAGAGGAGGAGGACCAACTGTCAGCAATGATAGAAGTAGCAGGAATAAAAATCAAGGCGACAATAGACTCTGGAGCCACAAGCAACTTCATGAGCCGACAGATGGCGGAAACTCTAAAAAACAAAGGAGACCGAGAGACCAGGAACAAGCAAGTATACATGGCAGACGGGAAGGTCAGAAATATCAACGAGCAGTGAACAGGATACGTTCGATTCGGAAAAGAAGAAATGACCATAACATTTCTCATTATGCCAGACGGAATAGATGCTTTAATCTTAGGATGGAATTTCTTAAGGCTGATGAACACCGAAATAGCATGCGGAGGCCACAGGATAAAAATTCCAACGATAAGGAGGATGCAGGGCAGGATAACCGAACGCATATCAATCATGGTGACACAGAAGGAAGAGAAAGCAGGAATACACACGTTTCTAGAACACGAACTGATGGAGTTGGCAAAAATCAAGGGACCGTCAAAAGCGGGGATACACAGGCTCACAATGAAGGACGACATCTCGATAAAACAACGATATTATCCGAAAAACCCCAATATGCAAGCGGAGATCAATGCGAAAGTCGATGAGTTGCTGAATCTAGGATGCATAGAACCATCACAAAGCCCATACAGTTCACCCATAGTAATGGTAAAGAAAAAGCAAACGGGCAAATGGAGATTATGCGTGGATTTTAGACAAATCAATGCGAAGTCTATAAAAGATGCATATCCGTTGCCACGTATCGACTATATACTAAATCAATTAAAAGACGGGTATTGGCAGATACCTCTGGAGGACAGAAGCAGGCCGATGACAGCATTTACAGTCTCAGGGAAAGGACTATTCCAATGGAAGGTAATGCCATTCGGTCTACACTCAGCTTCAGCAACGTTTCAACGGGCACTAGACCAAGTGATTGGGCCAGAGATGATGCCGTACGCATTTGCATACCAAGACGACATAGTAATCGTCAGCAAAACAATAGAAGATCACAAACAACACCTGCAAGAAGTATTCAGAAGACTAAAAGAGGCAAACCTAAGAATCAACTCAGAGAAGTGTCAGTTCTTCAGAAAGGAATTAAAGTTTCTGGGGCACGTAGTGACAGAAAATGGTATAACCACGGTCCGGGTCCGGACAATAGCCCAGCTAAAACCGCCAACATGTGTGAAAGAACTACGCCAATATCTGGGTGTAGCGTCATGGTACAGAAGATTCGTACCAGGATTTGCAACTCTAACGCACCCCCTAAACGCACTACTGAAGAAAAAAACAAGGTGGCACTGGAATGAAGACCATCAGGAAGCATTCAACGCAGTGAAGGAACAGCTAACGAATGGACCAGTGTTAGCATGCCCGGACTTCACGAAACTGTTTGTTCTACAGACAGACGCAAGCAACATGGGACTCGAAGCAATCCTCATACAGAACACCGAAGAAGGCTAGAGGGTCCTATCATATCTGTCTAGAGAACTAAATTCGTCGGAAAAAAATTATTCGGCAACCGAAAACGAGTGTCTGGCGACAGTATGGGCCGTACGAAAACTGAGGCCATACCTTGAAGGATACCATTTCAAAGTAGTGACCGATTACATGGCACTAAAATGGCGTAGATAGTCCAACAGGCAGAATAGCAAGATGGGCATTGGAACTACAGCAGTACGACTTTGAAATATCATATCGGAAAGGCAAGCTGAACATAGTAGCAGACGCCCTGTCGAGGCAACCAATGGAGAGATGCAACCGCATAACAGACAACGGCGCTAGACTACGACAAGAAAATAAGTAGTGTGAATGGATTCAGGATATAATGAAAAAAATCAAGCAACAGCCACAGAAATATCCAGACTACGTGATGGAAAACAGCCAACTATACAGAAACATACCACACAGAGCAGGACAAGAGGAAGTGGTGGCATGGAAAATGTGTGTGCCAAAGAGTCTACGACAACAAATAATGGAAGAAAACCACACGACAGCGACGGCCGGGCATACGGGCAGTCGGCGAACAATTGCTAGGACCGCCGCAAGATACTACTGGCCGGGAATGCAAAGAGACATCAGAATCTTCGTCGGGAAATGCATGCTATGTCTACAATTCAAACCTAATCAACAACAGGCGGCAGGAAAATTGCTAACACAAGTACTGGAGGAACCATGGGCAACAAAACACGGAAATTCGATGCTGCTGGTGATTCTCGAAATGGACAGAAATCATACCCATGCGCAAGGCAACGGCGGAGAACTTAGTAAAGGCCTTCAGAGAAAGGATTCTATCAAGATTCGGGACACCAAAAATAGTTATAACGGATAATGGAGTCCAATTCACGAGCAGGATCTTCAAGAAGATGCTAGAAGGATGGGAAAGCAGCCACCAATTAACAGCGCCATATACGCCCCAGGAAAACCCAACCGAACGAGTAAACAGAACTGTCAAAACAATGATTGCCCAATATGCAGGAGACAACCAACAGAATTGGGACGAGTGCTGGCCAGAAATTACATTGGCGATAAACACAAGCCAATCTCAAGCAACTGGATTCACGCCAACATATGTGGTGCAAGGCCGAGAACCAAGAATGCCGGGAGCCATATATGACAGCGTCACAAATGGCACAGGAAAAGAGCATGCAACAACAGAGGAAAAAGCTAACCAGATGAAAGAACTTTTCGAACTCATCAGAAGGAACATGGAGACTGCGGCACAAGATCAGGCACGTCCTTATAACTTGAGACGGCGCGAATGGAGACCGGCGATTGGATCTACGGTATGGGCAAAGGAGCATCACCTGTCAATCGCAGCAGAAGGATTTGCTGCAAAATTAGGACCCAAATTTGGAGGGCCATACACGGTTCAAGTGTTCATATCCCCAGTCATATGCAAGCTACGACATGAAGTCACAGGAAAAATTAGCCAGCTAAAACAACCACCAGAGGATTCAAATACAAAACAGCAGGCAACAGGTGTCCAACAACGAGAAACATATCCAAGCAACAATGTACCAAACACCAAGCAACATGTACCCAACAACGAGAACGGAGCCAAGCAACAAGGTTGCAAACAACACGCAACATAGAATGCCGACCAAACACAATATCGTAAACAACGATATTCAATCAACATATCGTTTTTTTTTTGTGCTGAAGGAAATGATAAAGGAAAGAGCGAGGACAAAACAACGGGATCAAGGAGCTCCAAATACAACAACAAATGGACAACATGATAGTGGTAGTGAGTTGACCACCAAGACTCTCTCTCTCTGCCGAACACAAAGAGCAATACATGGAAGCAAGCGTGGAAATCAGAGCCAGGATAATAAAGCTTCTGCTCTCTGACGTGACCGTCGTGTTTTTTCATAGCTCCTGAGTTTTTATCAATATTTATTGTTTTCTCTCAATTTTTAATTGTGCTTAGTCTGTTTACTTTTTCGTTGGTGTGGTTTGCTTGAGACCCGTGTGTTTTATTTGCAGAATTTGCCAAATTAACTAGTTTTTTTTTCGTGATTAGTGTTTGGTGCATTTTATATATATATATATTTTTTCCACCTTTTCTCTCTCGTCATTGCTTCT
>JAEIFP010000870.1:0-57314 GCA_018903935.1 Drosophila insularis
ACATAGTGTAGTGTAGTTGTTACTCACGTTTCGCCGGCCGCCAGTCTGCATCGCAAGTGAAAAATCAAATCATATTCTTTTTTCCGGCCTCCCGCCGCGCCGGTCTCTTGGTGGTCGGTGGGGTGCGCGGCGCCTCCTTTCCACATCACCCATCTTTTTCCTCCGTATTTGTGTTAGTGGGGTGCCAGTCGCACCTTTTAATAAATTTTTCAACCACCCACGCTGTAAGTAAACACACAATTGGTGCGATAACCACCTGTTGGCGGACCTGCCAAGCCGGTCTCGAAAGCTCTCCAGGGCTACCATTTGGGAGTCGAGCTTTCACCGCAAAACCTCTAAGGCGGGGTTCTCGATCACCTCCCACCAGACTAGCAGCATAGCAGCGCACCAGCCCAAGTCTTGGTGATGTAAGCGGTGGCGTACCTGGCAGCGGTGCTGCCTCTCATCGCCTAGTACCTGGTTCGAATCCGCTGAGTGGAGCGAAGAAATTTTAAATTAATTTGGAGCATTTTCATTTTTTTCTTTCGGACGCGGGCCTCCAAGTACCTGGTTCGACTCCGCTGTGAGGAATTAGAATTAAATTTCAAATTCTTTTATATTTGAAATTTAATCAATACTAGTGGCTTTTCTGCGATACTCCTTGGCACGGTAGGGGTTTAAATCCGCTGCGAGTCTAGGATTCAAAAAATTATTTTTTATTTTTATTTTATTTTATAATTTTTTTTTTACCGTCCATTGCACACCGAGTGGCCCATATTCCCGCTGACTGCCTGTATTATCTAAAGGAAGCCCAGCCGGAGCGGTATAACTCCCAACGCCCACCAGGGGGAAATACCTGCTCGTCAGGCTGTAGGAAATTGACGGCGAGGAGCTAATGGTGTTTGGGCGTAGTAGATTGCTGCTACATTCGCCTCCAATCCACGGCGAGTTGCCACTGCGAGCGGCTGCTAGCCAGCAAGGGGACACTGTGAGGAACATATATTTGACAATAATGTTCCACACAACAACATGGAAATAACCAAAAAGAACGCAATGTAAAACCAAAGATGCATGATGCCCGGCAACATGTTGCCAAGGATCATGTTTCGCAACATGTTGCTGCAATTAAGTTCGATCGGACCACATACGACCAAACCAGCAATTTTGTCACAGCGGGAAAATGCGTGGGAAGCAGAGAACAGAAAAATCAACGGCTGGAGAGCATACGCACAAGAGAGAGGGCTGCGATGCTCCAATCACAAGAGGGCATGGACCGGTTAAGAGAGAGTATGCATGAACATTAAGAATTCAGCAATACAGGCGTAGCACACCGACACTATGCGTGTGCCGATTGAGAGCGGGTGCCGGTGGATGGAGCGCGCTCTATGAGGCTGAACAAGCAGAGAGACAAAGAAGGCCAAAGTGAGGGCGAAGCATGTCCAACGGGGGGTAGTGGGGGGCTGTGTGCATATCAAGTAAAGCCAATATCGTCGAACAAGTTCGATGGGCAAAGGGGGTATGTGTATTGAGGAAGCCCTGTCTACGAGGCGAATAACGTATTGATGTAGACAAATGATGTTAGTTAATGTTGAAATAAATTAACTAAAACCAAATAAACGAAAATCAATAGGTTGTTCACATAAAGTAAACGGCCATTTAAAAAAAGCAACCATGCCCAAATATGAGAGAACGAGCCCACAAGGAGGACATCAGCGTCGCCTAGCAACGAGAGAGGACATGCGACCAGAGCAGAGAAATAAACTAGAAAAGGATGGAAGCCCGCATAGCAACAGAGGCGCTATTTGGGCAGAGCGGAGGAACAAAGACAGGAATTTAATGGGCGCACAGCAGCCAGAAAGTGGATGCGGCTGCACAAAGGACTTGTACGGGACTTTCACCACGCATAGCAACAACGTGGATGGAAGCGATGGGCCGATGGAAATTCACCGGCTGTATAGCGGTATCACACCAAGTGATTCAGGAGGCTCAGGAGGCCTATATAAGGCGAGCAGCAAGTCAGGGCATTTATTAAGTCGTCGAGTCAAGATCAAGCAATCAAGTCATCGAGTCCTGATCAACAACAAGCGAAGCAACAAATCTCTTTTGGCCTTACGAGTAACCTTAAGAATATTTGACGCCTAGCAATCTACGAGTGCGAGCAAGTCATCGAGTTATAAGGCCTTACGAGTAACCTTATAGACTCATTAAACAACAACAAAATCTAAATATAATTACAACAAGTTCACAGCCAATACAAACATCAACCCGAATCAGTGTAAAATCATACATAAACATTTAACCAAAATTCTAAAGCAGTTATATACATGAATTATTGTGTCGTGATTTATATAAGCATCTAACCGAAAACCAAAACATACAAATAAACTCCAACATACATTTATATATACATAAATTATTGTGTCGTGATTTCACTGGGGCACAAATTAAAATTTGTTGTGCCGAACCTCGCCCTAAAGATTGAAATTACCCTGAAGGACGAAAAAGGATCGTTACAACTGGCGCCCAACGTGCTATACTGGTGAAAATTAAAACGAAATAAAAATAAAAAGTGCATACAAAAATCAAAAATGGGTAGAAATTGGATTTATCACATGAAGAAGGAGGATCTGCTACAGACAGGCCAAAGAATCGGAGTCAGCATGAACCGCACGGTAGAGGATATGAGAAAACAACTAGTCGAATGGGTAAACAACAACGAGTCCGATCCAGAATGGAAAGAAGAGATAAGCCGATTAGAAGACAAGTTCACAAAAATGTCCAAGCAAAAACCAGGAACAAGCGCAGCACAGACAGGCGAGAATGATGAGAGCAAGGAGGCCGAGGCGTTCCATAAAATAAACATAGCTACTCTGACGATTCCCCCATTCGTACCACCAAGATGGGGAACTGAAGGAGCGCTGGACAAAACTGGAGAGAAAAATAACCAAAGAAGACAAACAATTGAACCCACAAAAATGGCGCAAAACACAGTAAAGAGGACTACCGAGTATGCCAAGGTGGCTAAACAAGTAAGAGAGTGGACGTTTAAGTTCGATGGCAACTCGAAACCGCTGGAATTTCTGGAACAAATAGAGTGGTCAACGGACATGTACGGCATAGAATTGGATATGATACCAAGGGCGATGCCAGAATTGGTAAAAGACAGAGCTCTAAAATGGTATGTTGCGAACAATAAACAATGGCCGACATGGAAAGAATTTGCAGAATGCTTCAAGAGATATTTTTTGCCAAAGGGATTTTTTACCAAACTGGCCGATCAGGTCAAGGCACGCAAACAAGGTAACAATGAATGCTTTAAAGACTACATGGTAGAAATGCAGACAATGATGAATCCCACAATTTGAGCAACTAGAAGTAATTCTGGAAAATTGCACACCAGACTTGCGAATATTTGTTCGGCCACACAACATAATAAATCTGGAGGCGCTGATGCAACTAGCGGAGGAACATGAAATGCTGGAGCAGGAAAGAGCCGAATTTCACCACAGATCACAGCAGCCAAGTAAATCACAGGGGGTTGAACAACTACGGACCCCAAGAAACACAATGCAGAAGATGTCAGGATACCAGTACGCAAAACCAGAATCGAGCACATAACACCATACGAGAAGGAAGAGTCGTGAATCCGAACCAGGCACGCCAGAGGTGCGGTAAGGCAGGACACTGGGCCGGCGAATGCAACAATAACCAACTAATCTTCTGCTGGCAATGCGGAAAAATCGGAACAAGAACGAAAGAATGCTGTTGGAGATCGGGAAACGGGCGTCGGTTCCAGCCTATGAGGTCAGAGCAGGAAGCAAGCCAACCAGCACAGCTAATAGAGGAGGAGGACCAACTATCAGCAATGATAGAAGTAGCAGGAATAACAATCAAGGCGACAATAGACTCTGGAGCCACAAGCAACTTCATGAGCCGACAGATGGCGGAAACTCTAATAAACAAAGGAGACCGAGAGACCACTAACAAGCAAGTATACATGGCAGACGGGAAGGTCAGAAATATTAACAAGCAGTGGACAGGATACGTTCGATTCGGAAACAAAGAAATGAACATAACATTTCTCATCATGCCAGACGGAATAGATGCTTTAATCTTAGGATGGAATTTCTTAAGGCTGATGAACACCGAAATAGCATTCGGAGGGCACAGGATAAAAATTCTAACGATAAAGAGGATGCAGGGCAGGATAACCGAACGCATATCAATCATGGTGACACAGGAGGAAGAGCAAGCAGGAATACACACGTTTCTAGAACACGAACTGATGGAGTTGGCGAAAATCAAGGGACCGTCAAAAGCGGGGATACACAGGATCACAATGAAGGACGACATCCCGATAGAACAACGATATTATCCGAAAAACCCCAAGGTGCAAGCGGATATCAATGCAAAAGTCGATGAGTTGCTGAATCCAGGATGCATAGAACCATCACAAAGCCCATACAGTTTACCCATAGTAATGGTAAAGAAAAAGCAAACGGGCAAATGGAGATTATGCGGGGATTTTAAACAAATCAACGCGAAGTCTATAAAAGATGCATATCCGATGCCACGTATCGACTATATACTAAATCAATTGCGTGAGGCAAGGTTCATAAGCAGCTTGGACTTAAAAGACGGGTTTTTGCAGATACCACTGGAGGACAGAAGCAGGCCAATGACAGCATTTACAGTCCTGGGACTATTCCAATGGAAGGTAATGCCATTTGATCTACACTCAGCTTCAGCAACGTTTCAACGGGCACTAGACCGAGTGATTGGCCCAGAGATGATGCCGAACGCATTTGCATACCAAGACGACATAGTAATCGTGAGCAAAACAATAGAAGAGCACAAACAACACCTGCAAGAAGTATTCAGAAGACTAAAAGAGTCAAACCTAAGAATCAACTCAGAGAAGTGCCAGTTCTTCAGAAAGGAATTAAAGTTTCTGGGGCACGTAGTGCCAGAAAATGGTATAGCCACGGACCCGGACAAAGTAGCAGCAATAGCCCAGCTAAAAATATCTTGGTGTAGCGTCATGGTACAGAAGATTCGTACCAGGATTTGCAACTCTAACGCACCCACTAAACAAACAAGGTGGCAGTGGAATGAAGACCATCAGCAAGCATTCAACGCAGTGAAGGAACAGCTAACGAATGGACCAGTGTTAGCATGCCCGGACTTCACGAAACTGTTTGTTCTACAGGCAGACGCAAGCAACATGGGACTCGGAGCAATCCTCATACAGAACACCGAAGAAGGCGAGAGGGTCCTATCATATCTGTCTAGAGAACTTAATTCGTCGGAGAAAAATTATTCGGCAACCGAAAAAGAGTGTCTGGCGATAGTATGGGCCGTACGAAAACTGAGGCCATACCTGGAAGAATACCATTTCAAAGTAGTGACCGATCACATGGCACTAAAATGGCTGAACAGCATAGATAGTCCAACAGGCAGAATAGCAAGACGGGCATTGGAACTACAGCAGTGCGACTTTGAAATATCATATCGGAAAGGCAAGCTGAACATAGTAGCAGACGCCCTGTCGAGGCAACCAATGGAGAGATGCAACCGCATAACAGACAACCACGCTAGACTACGACAAGCCAATGAGGAGTGTGAATGGATTCAGGATATGATGGTAAAAATCAAGCAACAGCCACAGAAATATCCAGACTACGTGATGGAAAACAGCCAACTATACAGAAACATACCACACAGAGCAGGACAAGAGGAAGTGGTGGCATGAAAAATGTGTGTGCCAAAGAGTCTACGACAACAAATAATGGAAGAAAACCACACGTCAGCGACGGCCGGGCATACGGGCAGTCGGCGAACAATTGCTAGGACCGCCGCAAGATACTACTGGCCGGAAATGCAAAGAGACATTAGAATCTTCGTCGGGAAATGCATGACATGTCTACAATTCAAACCTAATCAACAACAGGCGGCAGGAAAATTGCTAACACAAGTACCGGAGGAACCATGGGCAACAATATGCGCGGACTTCGTTGGGCCATTGCCCAGATCAAAACACGGAAATTCGATGCTGCTGGTGATTATAGACCGTTTCTCGAAATGGACAGAAATCATACCCATGCGCAAGGCAACGGCGGAGAACCTAGTAAAGGCCTTCAGAGAAAGGATTCTATCAAGATTCGGGACACCAAAAATAATTATAACGGATAATGGAGTCCAATTCACGAGCAGGATCTTCAAAAAGATGCTAGAAGGATGGGGAAGCAGCCACCAATTAACAGCGCCATATACGCCCCAGGAAAACCCAACCGAACCAGTAAGCAGAACTGTCAAAACAATGATTGCCCAATATGCAGGAGACAACCAACGGAATTGGGACGAGTGCTGGCCAGAAATTACATTGGCGATAAACACAAGCCAATCTCAAGCAACTGGATTCACGCCAGCATATGTGGTGCAAGGCCGAAACACAAGAATGCCGGGAGCCTTATATGACAGCGTCACAAATGGCACAGGAAAAGAGCATGCAACAACAGAGGAAAAAGCTAACCAGATGTAAGAACTTTTCGAACTCATCAGAAGGAACATGGAGACTGCGGCACAAGATCAGGCACGTCATTATAACTTGAGACGGCGCGAATGGAGACCGGCGATTGGATCTACGGTATGGGCAAAGGAGCATCACCTGTCATACGCAGCATAAGGATTTGCTGCAAAATTAGCACCCAAATTTGGAGGGCCATACACGGTTCAAGTGTTCATATCCCCAGTCATATGCAAGCTACGACATGAAGTCACAGGAAAAATTAGACAAGCACACATTAGCCAGCTAAAACAACCACCAGAGGATTCAAATACAGAACAGCAGGCAACAGGTGTCCAACAACGAGAAACATATTCAAGCAACAATGTACCAAACACCAAGCAACATGTACCCAACAACGAGAACGGAGCCAAGCAACAAGGTTGCAAACAACACGCAACATAGAATGCCGACCAAACACAATATCGTAAACAACGATACTCAATCAACATATCGTTTTTTTTTTGTGCTGAAGGAAATGATAAAGGAAAGAGCGAGGACAAAACAACGGGATCAAGGAGCTCCAAATACAACAACAAATGGACAACATGATAGGGGTAGTGAGTTGACCACCAGCAAGCGTTGTTGAGCAATACATGGAAGCAAGCGGGGAAATCAGAGCCAGGATAACGGTACTGGGAAAGTGCACCAAAAATGCGAGGTTCCCATGGACTCAAACAGCACCGGCCCAATTACTCAGATTGAAACAGTCACCGAGTAAACGTCACGTAAAGACAAAAACCATAATAAATATTTAACAAGCAAAATGAACCATCTCAATGGAATTAATGGCCAGGATGAAGGCGCAGTTCGAGGTGTAGCACCACGGGCACGAGTGGCACGTGGTGGCCGGCACGGTGGCTACGGCTATGTGTCCGAGGAGGAGTCCGATGACGAGGGGCCGGTTGAGCTGGAGCCGGTCATCGTCATCTCCTCGGATGAAGATGAAGATGAGGACAAGAATGATGATTCGCTCCAGAAGAAGGGTGGAAGTGTGAGGAACATATATTTGACAATAATGTTCCACACAACAACATGGAAATAACCAAAAAGAACGCAATGTAAAACCAAGGATGCATGTTGCCAAGGATCATGTTTCGCAACATGTTGCTGCAATTAAAACATTTCGTTACGATACAACATTTTCGATCGGACCACATACGACCAAAGTAGCAATTTCGTCACAGCGGGAAGATGCGTGGGAGGCAGAGAACAGAAAAATCAACGGCTGGAGAGCATACGCACAAGAGAGAGGGCTGCGATGCTCCCATCACAAGAGGGCATGGACCGGTTAAGAGAGAGTATGCATGAACATTGAGAATTCAGCAATACAGGCGTAGCACACCGACACTATGCCGGTGGATGGAGCGCGCTCTATGAGGCTGAACAAGCAGAGAGACAAAGAAGGCCAAAGTGAGGGCGAAGCATGTCCAACGGGGGGTAGTGGGGGGCTGTGTGCATATCAAGTAAAGCCAATATCGTCGATCAAGTTCGATGGGCAAAGGGGGGTATGTGCAAGCCGAAGAAAAGGGGAATTGGGTATTGAGGAAAATAAAATTAAATTAACTAAAACCAAATAAACGAAAATCAATAGGTTGTTCACATAAAGTAATGTGATATACGCCAAGACCGGTTACCTTTTATAGAAATAATAATCCATGATGAACACGTCACTGTGCATGCATAGTCGTTTTCAGAATGATTCTTTATTCCAAATTATTCTTTTGCTTAAGCTAAGTTTACATATATATATTCTTATGCTGCGACTTATGCGACAGCTACAAAAGAGAGGGAGAGTGTCAGTACATACATACATATTGTTGGAGCGCATGCATCAAAGTGCTTGCATCATATTACGCTTGTGCATACAGTGCTTATGTGAATATATGTATGTGCATATACAAATGCACATACATATATGTTCATGCTATGTTTATGTGCATACATCAATGTATACATATAAACATATTCAAGTGCACAATTATATCTTAATGCGTATATGTTTAATTGTTTATACTTGCAACAAAGTGTTACAAGTTGAGCTCATTGCATTGAATGATTAATTGAATGAATATACTACACCTCCCCTCTTTAGAGAATAACGTAATATTATGGAGTTATTAATAATCATTAAGCTAGGTACACACGATGCAAACAATTTGCAGCAAGTTGATTGCTGCAATCAAATTTGCACGTTTGAACACGACTCCAAACATTTTGCTGCAAACAAAAAATTAGCAATAACTGTTTTCGGCAACTATTCTTGCTTGTCGTCTGTATACAGAATTTTACCGTTAATTTGGTGGCGTCAGTTGCTTGCTTATTTGCATGTGCTGTTTGCTTTCAGTCGCAATATTGCAGCGAGAAAAGCAACATGTGGGATCGCGAGAAAACGAACAAATTAATTGAATTGTACGAGAATTATGCTGTTTTATGGGATGTCTCATCAGCAGACTATAAAAATAAGCATAAGAAGCAAAATGCTTATCGCGAAATTGGTGAAAAAGTGGAAAAAAGTGATGATGAAATAAAAACAAAAATTCATCATTTGCGCACTCAATTTTTGCAAGAGGTGCGAAGAGTGAAGTAAAAAAAAAGTGGCCAGGGTACATCGGACAACTACACCAGCAAATGGGAGTTTTTCGATGCGCTTAAATTTATTAAAAATGACGACGGAAATAATTATAAAATTCAAAATTTGGTAAGTAGTACAGTTTATTGAAAATATCGGAGTAATTACTTTTATAAATGTTTATATTGCCATGGCACTTCACCATCAGGCGAAACAAAAAAATGTTTAAATTCTTCACGTATGTATATCTTTTGCTTCAGTAGAGTTTTGCGTATTTCTTTGAAGTGGTATGCAGTTTCCTTCTAACGTCAGACCGTTACGCCAAGTACCTGGTACCACTTCTCCATCAGCTTCATTGCCGAATGTTCCATTCGGAGCATATTTTTGTTTTGACTCTTTCTTGGCCATCAACCAGTTATGTAATGCGCAAATTGCAGAGACAACATCTATTGTCTTTTCTGGGCCAAGTTCCAATGGCTTTCTTAAAAACCCGAAATCTATTTGCCATTATGCCAAAAACATTTTCTACCACTCTTCTTGCTCTGGAAAGACGGTAGTTAAAAACACGATTTGGAGCTGGTTGATTTCTGAATGGATATGGTTTCATTATGTATCTTTTCAATGCGAATGCATCATCCGCTACAAGTACATAGGGCACCTTTAGTTCTCGACCTGGAAGCGGCTGCTCCCCAGGAACATTAAGTTGCTCATTTTGTAACGCATATGATAGACTACTTGCGTTAAAAATTCCTCCATTAGAAATTCTTCCTTTGCCTCCTACATCGAAGTAAATTATTTTATAGTTTGCATCTGCTAACACCATTAGCACAATGCTATGCGTGCCCTTATAGTTGAAGTAGGTACTACCACTGTTAGGCGGAGCTTTCATAACTACGTGTTTTCCGTCTAATGCACCGATACAATGAGGAAAGTTCCAAATACTTTCAAAATCAGATGAAATTTTAAGCCACTCGTTTGTAGAATTGGGAACCTAAAAAATTAGAATAAATTATTAATATTTTGTTTACATTTTTATTTCATACTTTTTCACATATTTTTAGGATCTAAGTGAAAACCCCGTGAACACAATACTCCTTGGAGAGACACCATGTTCAACTTATTCTTCAATAACACCAGATGACGTACCAAGTACATCCAAAGAAAAAAAAAGAAAACGTGGCGAGATAGAATTTAAGGACGAAGATCTGCTTATTAAAAAGGCAAGCGCTTTACTCGATAAGCCAGCGGATGATCATCAGGTGTTCGGTGATTTCGTTGCATCTGAGCTCAGATTGCTGAAATCACACCAACATAGACTTTGCTTCGCAGAAAAATTCAAAGAGCTATTTTGGAAGTATCGGAAATTGACAGAGAGGGCACTTTTACTTGTTCCACCCCTAATGTCGTGTACTCATCTACCAATTCTCCAGTTTTTGGCTTTTCAGATGGTAAAAAAGAAAATACATATATATTTTACATACTTACTTTAAGATATTCCCTTTTAAGGCATTCATATACAGCTCGACAACACTCCGGCACAATGCTTGCAACCGTACTCACAGGGATGCGGAAAAGATACATCAGAGAATGATATGAATCACCTAAATAATTAATACAAATAAATAATTAAATTACATCAATAAACATATTAATTAAAAGTTCATAAAAATGTTAATTATATCAATACAATATTGTCACTCATCGAAGTCGGTCGTGTTTTTTTGCGCTCTCGCTTAATTTTTGTCTTTCACTCTTTCGTGAAGCTAATTTATAATATTCAATCTAAATTCATTGCCTTACTAATTCTTAATAAATCGCTATACTCATCGCGAAGTTTGCGTTAAATTTACAAACATTTATATAAATTTATTATCAAAACTTTAACAAACGCAAATATAATTTTGTTGTTGCGCTGCTTAGTTTTTGATTTCGTTCTATTTTTTGCTCCCACCCGCGCTCTCAATTTACAGTTCATAGTTTGTTTTTGTTTGTGTGGTGTTGGTGCTCTCTATTCTTTTGTTTTCTCTTTTGATCGCGCTCGCGGCCGTTAACTTCGCGCTGGTGACAAGTTTTTGTTGTTGTGTGTTTTAATACAGATAAGTACAAATATTCTCTCTTTTTGTTTTCTCTTTCTAATTTGCATATTGCAGTTAGCTTTTGCCTTGCTTTGTATACGTCTCTCTTAACATATATATACATTTTTCCCTTTTTATTTACATATTGATTTATAATTTGTTTTTGTATAAATCAATTATTTAATAATGTCTGTCTGTTGCAAATATAATTGCAATAATCCCAACAAGACCAGTGAAGACTTTCTTTACTGTTGGCTGTGTGACAATGTAATGCACTTTAAATGTGCTGGTTACACAGTCAAGGTGCGGGATAGTATTGCACAGGGTGGCGGCCTTAAATGGGGCTGTGATTCGTGTCGTGGCTTGGAGCTTGAGATGCGAAATTTTATGAAACGGACTGGGGATGCATTTAAAACCCTGTCAGCTGGCGTTCATAAGCTCCAAGAGGAGCTTTTGGCGATGGAGGTTCAATTCAGAAGTTCTAAACTTTTGATTGAATCTCCGACGCGAAAGAGGGCCAGGTTTCAAGGCGCGTCCCTCAGTCCGTCGGCACATTCGTCTCTACCAGTTCCGGCTCTCGACATTGACCCTATGTCACCAAATTCACAGCAGCTGATATCGTTTAGGAGTCCGGCTTTGGCAGGTGTGGAGTCTCTTCCCATTTCCCCTGGAGACAGTATCCCACCTACTAACGCGATATCGGTTGTAGTTTCCGAACCGTCCGGGCAAACATCCGTTTCCAGGAATATTGCCAATAAAGTAGTTACAAGAGGAGCTAGTAAAGTGCTGGCTGCTTCAGCTGCTGCTGCGTCTGCTGTAGCCGCTACTGCTGTGCCTAGTATTCCTAGTTCCCTTGTTGTAGTTCCACCCAAGAAGCAAATTTTTATTTCGAGGCTTGATCCCAATATCTGATCTGAAGAAGTCATAGCCTACATCCAGGGCAAAGTTCAAGCACCAAACATTGCTGTGGAAAAGTTCCGTTTTTCATATACTCGGGACATTTCGTCCTTTAAAATAGGTGTCTCCCCAGATCTTTTTGGCCAAATATGTCATAAAGATTTTTGGCCGGAACACCTTGTTGTAAAAGAGTATACAATAAAAAAGAAGAATCGGCCTCCGATTAGCTTGCTACCTGCCTCTGTGAATAACGTTCCTTCCGGCTCGTCTGCACCTGTTGGCGAGTCAAAAAACTAATTTCGTCCCTAACTCTGGCCTATCAGAACGTACGGGGGCTAAAGACTAAACTGTCTAAACTCTATGTAGATAGTGTAGCTTTTGACTTTCATATTCTTGCCTTTACTGAGACTTGGCTGAAGCCTGATATTTCCGATGCTTCAATTTTCCCCTCAAAATATTTAATATATAGACATGATCGGACTATCCGTAATGGTGGTGGCGTTTTGATCGCTGTTGACTCGGCGTTCTCGTCTGGAATTGTCCAGTCCTCCAATCAGTTTCATAGATGGTCTGCTTGAGTTGTCCCTAACTCAAATAAATCCTGTCCGGAATAGTCGTAACAGATCACTAGATCTGGTATTTGTGTTGGATTCCTCCAACTGCGATGTTTCCAGGACTGATCCCTTAGTTATCCCCGAAGACAACTTTCATCCAACTCTGGATATAACCATTGACCTTCCTTTTGGTGTTATGTCTCGACATAATAACTCGATGCCTCCAACCCGATGTTTTCGCAAGACAAACTTTACTAAACTTAAAAAACTCTTGTTAACTAATGATTGGACATATCTGTATACTTGCACTGATATGGACTGCGCCATTTCTGTCTTCTATAAAACTCTTGAGTCGTTCTTTGATGTTTGTGTCCCGCGTGTGACTCTAGGATGGTCTGATAGACCTCCTTGGTTCTCACGTGAGTTATGTAACTTGAAGAACGTAAAATCGAGATGTTATAAAAGATTTAAAAAATCCGGTAAAGCATCGGATTTTTCCCTATATGTAGTTGTTCGATCAAATTTTATGGTGCTGAATTCACATTGCTATAAGGATTATCTTCAGCGATGTAAACTCAAGTTTTCTCGCGATCCTAAGCAATTTTATAAATTTGTAAATGTTAAACGTAAGACATCAGTGCACCCGTCTTACTTGTCTTTCGAAAACAATAAAGCTGACAATGATCAGGCAATTGCCGATATGTTTGCTGATTTTTTCAAAACAACTTATTCCTCTTCGATTTATCAAGCAAATCCTCCTTATCCTCATCACTTGCAATCGTCTAATTGCATTTTAGACCCTGTGTTTGATGAAAGTTCGGTTCTTACCGTGCTCAGTTCCGTCAAACCAATATATGCACCTGGCCCTGATGGAATACCAGGCTGCGTATTAAGGTTTTGCGCGGAGGCCCTATGTAAGCCAATACTTAAGTTGTTTACACTGTCCGTCACATCTTCCGCCTTCCCGCCTATCTGGAAGGAATCATATATTATTCCTCTTCATAAAAAGGGGAAGAAGTCCGAAGCCTCCAATTATAGGGGTATTTCTAAATTGTCTGCCATACCCAAAGCATTTGAGAAAATAATAACATCTCAATTGCAGCATTTTTGTAGCTCAATCATTTCGTCATCCCAACATGGGTTTAAGAAACGTAGATCGACAACTACTAACCTATTAGAATTTACATCTCACTCAATCAAAGGGTTCAAGACTGCCGTGCAAACTGACGTCATTTATACTGACTTCAGCAAGGCCTTTGACTCTGTTAATCATACTCTGCTTTTATATAAATTAAACGCACTTGGCATCCCCAGCCTTTTGCTAGATTGGATTCTTCAATATCTTTCTAAGCGTACACAAAAGGTCCTCTTTAAGTCTTCATTTTCTAAGACCATCCATGTGACCTCTGGAGTACCTCAGGGTAGTCATTTGGGTCCATTGCTATTCACTCTTTTTATAAATGATCTTCCATTGGTAGTGTCACATTCTCGGGTGCTTATGTACGCGGATGATGTCAAGCTTTACCTCAGTTTTAAAGACATATCGTCTTCTTGCCTACTTCAATCGGATCTTAATGATCTTCAGAAATGGTGTGAAACAAACCTATTAAACCTTAACGGCTCTAAATGTAAAGTTATGTCTTTTTATAGATGCACTCCATACTTAGCAACTTATTATCTTAACGATACTGCCTTAGACCTTGGTTAGATATTATCAATGATTTAGGTGTTCTTATGGAAATTAACTTTTAATCCTCATATTTCTGCTACAGTTAGTAAAGCTATGAATGTTCTTGGGTTTGTGAAACGATGGTCAAAAGAGTTTGACGATCCGTACACAACCAAAATTCTGTATACTTCTTTAATCCGTCCTATCTTAGAGTACGGATCTTGCATATGGTCACCTCAATATGAGACGCACCAAAGTAAAATTGAATCTGTTCAAAAGCAATTTCTGTTTTTCGCTCTTCGCGGTCTGAATTGGGATCGCAATGTCAATTTGCCATCATACTCCAGTAGGCTTCTTTTAATCAACCTTCCTTCTTTAATTAATCGTAGAGTAATGCTTGCTGCTATCTTTATTCATAAACTCTTAATAGGTGAAATAGACTCTCCTGAGCTATTGAACCAGTTAAACCTATCTGTACCCCGTAGACCTACTAGAAATTTTATTCCTCTATCCTTAAAACACTGTAGTTCCAACTATTCTTTGCATGAACCTTTTCGAGTCCTATGTTCTGATTACAATCATCTGTATCCCGTAATCAGATCAGAAGCCTCTCTTTCCCTTGTGAAAACTTCTATTTTAGCACATTTAGCTCGTAACTAGCTGTAGTTAATCATATTTTTAATTGTTTGTCCGTTTTATTTGTATTTGTCCACGCGATCGTGCCGTCCGATATACGGCTGCGCCCCACGGTCGGTCGGGCGGGAGGTGGACAGCGCTCCGCTTGGGCTCGCGCGAAACAGGCTATGTCCTGGTGTCGTATGGGCCACTTGAACGTACTTCGCATTGTACGCGTCAACGTCCAGACGATACCTGTGGCTAAAAATCGCAATGTCAGGGCTAATCGCTCATTTGGTGGGATCGCAGGACGCATTACAGTGTCTTGTTTAGTTATGTTGTGTTTTACTTTTTCTAATAAAAAATTGAAATCACTGACTGCCATGCGGAAAAAATTGTAATAGTATGTTTCATCGCCATTTTGCAGCTCTTTTAAAAGGTTCTGATGTACTCCTTTTTCATATCTTTTGGAAATCCACTCTTTCACCCGACACTTTCTTTTTTTGCAGACTCTAATCTTCTCACTTTTTTACGTTTCATTAAAATTGCTAATACAGCAACAGCAGCCACTCTCGATTTTTGTGCCGACATAATATAAACACGTCGTTATTCCTTGACTTTCTCAAAACAACAGAACTTGCAAATGAGTGTCACTTGCAAGCACTGCAAACAAAAAATGAAAACACATGTAGACATTAATGCAATATATTGCACGAAATAGCCATGCAAAAGTTTGCGTGCAAAACAAAAATTGATTGAAGCAAGAAATTTTCATGCAATATTTGCATTGGTGTGAACAGTTGAGCAAACTTTTGCTGCAAATTATTTTCAACTTGCTGCAAATTGTTTGCATCGTGTGTACCTAGCTTTAGATAATTAAGTAAGGGTAAAATAAGGGTAAGGTAAATGTGTATATTAGGGAAAAAAAAAAATTTTTTTTTTTGTTTGTGTTTTAGTTTGTGTCTGCTCAGACAAATTTTCTTTCTCTCTTTCTTTTTGAAATCATATGAATATATTTTCAATAATAGATGAATCCATAAAAAATTTTTATATATACATATTTTTTTTATTTTTACCTTTTGATATTATATATTTATTTTATTATACCATACACCCATAGGGTGAAATGGTATATTAAAGTCGCCAAAATGTATGTAACAGGCAGAAGGAAGCTTTTCCGACCCCATAAAGTATATATATTCTTGATCAGCATCAACAGCCGAGACGATCTAGCCATGTCCGTCTGTCCGTCCGTCCGTCTGTATGAACACCTAGATCTCGGAGACTATAAGAGCTAGAGCCACCAAATTTGGTATGTAGATTTGTGTAGTATGTAGAGTGATCAAGTTTATTTCAAATTTCTGCCACGCCCCCTACCGCCTCAGCAAATTATATAAAAGCGATTTTCTGAAACACTATAGCAACTAGAGACACAAAATTTGGTATGTATATTTGCTTAGTAAATGCGCACATTTTGTGTTTATAAAAATTTTGCCACGCCCCCTACCGCCCCCGCAAATTACATAAAACCGATTTTCTTAAACACTATAGCAACTAGAGACACAAAATTTGGTATGTATATTTGCTTAGTAAACGCGCACATTTTGTATTTGTAAAAATTTTGCCACGCCCCCTACCGCCCCGCACATTAAATAAAACCGATTTACTCAAAAACTATTTTAGCTAGAGACACCATAGTTGGTATAAATATTTGCTTAGTAATTGCGCACATTTTTGATGTGTAAAGATTTTGCCACGCCCCCCTCCGCCCCCGTAATTTAAAAAAAATCGATTATCTCCCGTAATTTTCTACCTTGTGCAATCAAATTTAGCACACCTAAATTTGATACTAATATCAAGCAAAATACCAAATTTGATCAAAATCGGAATAAAAATAGTCAAGTTATGCATATAAACGTTTTTCCATATGGCCGGAAGTGGTCGTTGGCTGGTGGGGGCGCAAGGGTGCTCGTATGCTTGAGTGAGCGAAATACTAAGATATGCTTGTAAAAAGCATGTGAACAGTTTTTTTAAAATACGAAAATGCATTGGTTATTATAAATTTAAAATATTTGTTTTACAGGTGTATGGTATATCCAAGTCGGCGTGACGACTTACTTACTTCATTATACCATACACCCATAGGGTGAAGGTCCTCTAACTTAATGCTAGATTTCGAGGTTTTTGTATTTGTGTTTGATCGTATTATTTCAATAAAGGCTTGTTGGAATATGGGAAAATCTTGTTCATTATGAAAATACAGTACAGTTTTCTTACCGCAAAGATATCTTTTGATTATATCCCTGGCGTGAGCATTAGTCATTTCTTTGTATGTTATTTTTATGTTTGATTTATAAAAATAAGTTGTTGTTTCTGCTTTGTCTTCTGAACCTCTAATGAATTCTATTTGCTGTTGAAATAATTAATGGGTTTTTCTACTATTGGAATGTAATTTCCATTGTCCTCATGAGCACTATGTATTGTGGCTGCGGTGCTTTCTGTTGATCCTAAAAAGTTTTCATCTGTTTTAATTCTGGAAAGGGCGTCTGCAACGTGATTCTCTTTTCCTGGTAAGTATTTTATTTTGTAATCGAATTCGTTCAATTTTATCTTCCATCTCTGTAATTTCATATTAGGTTCTTTGATATTGTGCAACCAGATAAGGGGTTTATGATGACTTAGGATTTCAAAATGTCTACCGAAGAGGTATGGCCTAAAATATTTGGTTGCCCATACGATAGATAGTAATTCCTTTTCTATAGCTGAATAATTAAGTTCATGCTCGTTAAGTGTTCTACTAGCATAAGAAATAGGTCTATGGTCCTGTGAGATGAACGCACCTAAAGCTATATTGCTAGCATCTGTGGTTAAGAAAAAAGGTTTTTTGAAATCGTTATATGCAAGTATGGGATCGTTCATAAGGAGATATTTTAATTTCTCAAAGGATGAAATATAGTCTGGGTTGTTTATGTTAATCTTAGCTCCTTTTTTCAATCCGAGAGTTAAAGGTTTTGCAATATGTGCAAAGTTTGGTATAAATTTCCGGAAGAATCCACATAATCCCAAGAATGATTTTATTTCTTTTGGGGTTTTAGGGATAGGAAAATTTTGAATTCTTTGACTTTATCTGGGTTTGTTTTGATGCCTTCTGTAGTTATGACGTGACCTAAAAATTCTGTTTCCTTTTTCAAGAACTCGCATTTATTTAATTGTAGTTTTAGATTAGCTTTTCGCAATTTAGTAAAAACCTTTTTTAGTGATGCCAAATGTTCTTCTAATGAGGTGGAATACACAATTATATCGTCTAAATAAACTAAACAATCTTTATAGATTAAATCTTCTAGTAAATTGTTCATACATCTTTGGAACGTTGCTGGTGCATTTTTTAGCCCAAATGGCATTCGTGTGTACTCGTAATGACCATGTTTGGTGGAGAATGCGGTTTTTTCTATTGATTTGGGATCCATTTGGATTTGATGGAATCCTTTGGCGAGGTCAATGTGTGAGGAATATTATAAATCATAATAATATCCCACACAACAAACCAACAGCGAGGCAATACAAAGGTGTGAATAACGCACCAGATACAAGATATAGCCAAGACACGAACCAGATGTACGATATACGATACAAGACATAGCCGAGACACGAACCAGATGTACGATATACGACCAATATTGGCACTGGTCGATCGAACCAGTGCAACGCAAATAAGTTACGATCAAATGCAATGGATCGAACCACACGCAACCGCGAGCAATTTCGTACAAGCGGGAAGATGCGTGGGAAGCATAATGTGAGAAGTTGGAAATTACACGACATACGATACGGCTACGATCAAACACGACCGATCGGACCGCACGCAACCGCGAGAGATTTCGTACAAGCGGGAAGATGCGTGGGAAGCAGAATGCAAAAAAAACCAATATGCATACATACGACGGGCAACCAGGTCCAACATGGCTCGATCGAACCTGTGACGTACGATCGAGCATGATGATCGAGCCGCATACGACCGATGGCAAATTTCGTACAAGCGGGAAGATGCGTGGGAGGCATAATGTATAAAATCGGCTATGTAAGAGCAAATAAGGGCAAGCGAAAAAGGGCATTGGCCCAGTGAGACAATTTAAGAGCACAGAAAGGCCACAATAGAAATGCATGCATTGACGTACAATGCATGTACAAGCATACACTCACAATACATGTATGCTATGCGTGTATGACCGCGAGAGGGAGTACCGGTGGCTTATGGGTGCTCTCTGCCTACGTCACACACAAGAGATCAAAGCAGTGAGAGCATGAACTGCCGAAATTATGAGAACAAAGTGAGGGCCAAGCAAGCCCACGAGACGGGTGCGGGGCATGTATGCATGTATGAAACGATAATGGTTTGTGGATTGGATAGGGGAATATGCGAACCGAAGGGGGGAGGGATGAACAATGGGGAAGCCCTCATATCTGATAGATACGATATGCGGATGAATGTGCATTGTATGGGAAATTAAACGATTTCATATGTTAATTTAATCAATATGATTATCGTTAAACAATAGCTTAAGTTAATATAATTGTCATATATATGTATGTAAATATAATAAGGAGAGAATATGTGTGAAATTGGGTATGACAAGTGGATCAAAGGGAGCGACGGGCAAAGGCAGCGATGAAAGCAGAGAAAGCCAACGGGATACGATGGGCGGCCAATAGAAAGGCGACGCCAGCATAAGAAAGGGATGCAAGTCAATATGTACAAATAAGAAAGACAGGGACAAGGAATAAATGGGCGCGCAGCCACAAAGAAAGTGGACATATGCGCCAAAGATTTACGGGACTTTCACCACGCATAGCAACAAGGGAATGCGTGGGTGAAAGCAGAGGGCTGATGGAAATGTACCAGCTGTATAGCGGTACCACACCAATGTGTTCCTGAGGCCATGGGAACTGCCTATATAAAGGCAACATGAAGTCATCAAGTCATCAAGTCATCAAGTAGTGATCAAGTAACAAGTAATTAAGGCCTTACGAGTAACCTTAAGAACTTATCAAGGAAACAGAAGGAGCAAAGGAAAAACAAGGAACTATACAGGCCTTACGAGTAACCTGTACAGTTCATTTCGACAGCAACAAATCCTTAAATAAGGATAGTAAACACCGTACCCAAGCTAGAGTGAGTGGGAGAGAAGCCAAGCATCTCCAGGAGTATCCAAAGTCAATGGTAGGCACGAGGATATATCCTACTGCCGAAATTCCAGGATCTATATATCCTGACGAATACCAATTATTGAGGAACATCCTGCCAAAGCCATAAAACAAGAGCCATCTCAACGAGCATAGCGAAAGGGTGCAGAGGTGTGGAGCACAACTCAAGCATATGATACAGACCGAAACAATAATCGGCAACAGAAGCAAGAGGAAGGCAGGAAGCGACGACGAGGGATTCAAAGTAACTCACCAACGCTGTCCAAGTCCAGACCTACCGCAGAGAAACTTGTCATAACCAATCAAGCCCATAACGATCGCAAATAAACGTATTATAAAAAATCAAATCAATAAACAAACTGTTCTGATTTCACCGGGGCACAAAATAAATTTTGTTGTGCCGAACCTAGCCCAAGAGATATTATAAATATCCCGAAGGACGAGAAAGGATCGTTACAACTGGCGCCCAACGTGCTATACTGGTGAAATTTAGAAATAAAAATACAGTTTATAAATCATAAAAAGATCAAAAATGGGAAAAGGATGGATTTACCACATGAAGAAGGAGGATTTGGTACAGACAGGCCAAAGGATCGGGACCGAGATAACCGGCACAGTGGAGGAAATGAGGAAACAGCTAGGCGAGTGGGTAGAAAGGAATGAAACGGACCCAGACTGGAAGGAGGAAATAAATAGATTGGAAACAAAGTACTCGAAAAATATAAAAATGAAAACAATAGCAAGCACATCAAAAACATGCGAAAGTGAGGCTGAGGAATTCCAGAAAATAAACATCGCCACACTAGCAATCCCACCATATTTACCACCAAGATGGGGAAGCGAAGGAGCCCTAGATAGCGCAGAGACAAAAAGGGACATAAGGAGACAAACAATAGACCCCAAGAAAACGGCACCACATACAACAAACAAGACCACCGAATACGCCAAGGTGGCAAAACAAGTGAGGGAGTGGACATTCAGGTTCGACGGCAATTCCAGACCACTAGAGTTCATAGAACAGATCGAGTGGTCAGCAGACATGTATGGCATCGAACTGGACATGATCCCGAGAGCGATGCCAGAGCTACTGAAAGATAGGGCACTCAAATGGTACGTCGCAAACAATAAGCAGTGGCGAACATGGAAGGAATTTGTTGAGGGCTTCAAGAAATATTTCTTGCCGAAAGGATTCTTCAACAAATTGGCTGATCAAGTGGAAAATCGCAAGCAAAACAGAAACGAGTACTTCAAGGACTATATGGTGGATATGCAAAAATTGATGAGACCCCTAATGAGTATGGACGACTCTAATGACATGGCGGCGAGAAATCTGCACAGACCGGCCGGCTGAACAGAGAACTCAAAAACATGAAATTAGAGCTGAAAATCTCAAAGTACATCGTATCGAAAAACTAGCAAAGTCACAAACCGCATCTCAGAGTAAGAGGAAGATATAATAAGTAGGGTAAATAGATGAATGACACTGATAAGAAAAGAGACGGAACGGGCCAAAAGAAAAAACCCAAAGGGATAAACAAAGAAAAGATGCCCTAATCCGCCAATATTTAACGAAAAAGATACTCAGTAATCGGGCCAACAATAGAAGACGCCAAATGGCCAAGAAAAGATGCGAGCTGAGTCCCAAAAAAAAAAAAAAAAAAAAAGTGTTCCCAAAAAAAAAAAAAAGGCACAAAACAAGCACAAGACAAGCCAAAACCAAAGAAAAACACAAAATAAGCAAAACACACAAAACAAGCAAAAGACAAGCCAAAACCAAAGAAAAAAAAAACACAAAAACACAGGCCAAAGCTACAAATGCAAACATATTAAATGCCCAAATACGCAGAATAGAAAATACAACATGCATGAAAACAAACACAAGGTACAAGGGACAGGGGAGGGCAAATCACTCCCGAAGAAGGGGGGAGTGTGAGGAATATTATAAATCATAATAATATCCCACACAACAAACCAACAGCGAGGCAATACAAAGGTGTGAATAACGCACCAGATACAAGATATAGCCAAGACACGAACCAGATGTACGATATACGATACAAGACATAGCCGAGACACGAACCAGATGTACGATATACGACCAATATTGGCACTGGTCGATCGAACCAGTGCAACGCAAATAAGTTACGATCAAATGCAATGGATCGAACCACACGCAACCGCGAGCAATTTCGTACAAGCGGGAAGATGCGTGGGAAGCATAATGTGAGAAGTTGGAAATTACACGACATACGATACGGCTACGATCAAACACGACCGATCGGACCGCACGCAACCGCGAGAGATTTCGTACAAGCGGGAAGATGCGTGGGAAGCAGAATGCAAAAAAACCAATATGCATACATACGACGGGCAACCAGGTCCAACATGGCTCGATCGAACCTGTGACGTACGATCGAGCATGATGATCGAGCCGCATACGACCGATGGCAAATTTCGTACAAGCGGGAAGATGCGTGGGAGGCATAATGTATAAAATCGGCTATGTAAGAGCAAATAAGGGCAAGCGAAAAAGGGCATTGGCCCAGTGAGACAATTTAAGAGCACAGAAAGGCCACAATAGAAATGCATGCATTGACGTACAATGCATGTACAAGCATACACTCACAATACATGTATGCTATGCGTGTATGACCGCGAGAGGGAGTACCGGTGGCTTATGGGTGCTCTCTGCCTACGTCACACACAAGAGATCAAAGCAGTGAGAGCATGAACTGCCGAAATTATGAGAACAAAGTGAGGGCCAAGCAAGCCCACGAGACGGGTGCGGGGCATGTATGCATGTATGAAACGATAATGGTTTGTGGATTGGATAGGGGAATATGCGAACCGAAGGGGGAGGGATGAACAATGGGGAAGCCCTCATATCTGATAGATACGATATGCGGATGAATGTGCATTGTATGGGAAATTAAACGATTTCATATGTTAATTTAATCAATATGATTATCGTTAAACAATAGCTTAAGTTAATATAATTGTCATATATATGTATGTAAATATAATAAGGAGAGAATATGTGTGAAATTGGGTATGACAAGTGGATCAAAGGGAGCGACGGGCAAAGGCAGCGATGAAAGCAGAGAAAGCCAACGGGATACGATGGGCGGCCAATAGAAAGGCGACGCCAGCATAAGAAAGGGATGCAAGTCAATATGTACAAATAAGAAAGACAGGGACAAGGAATAAATGGGCGCGCAGCCACAAAGAAAGTGGACATATGCGCCAAAGATTTACGGGACTTTCACCACGCATAGCAACAAGGGAATGCGTGGGTGAAAGCAGAGGGCTGATGGAAATGTACCAGCTGTATAGCGGTACCACACCAATGTGTTCCTGAGGCCATGGGAACTGCCTATATAAAGGCAACATGAAGTCATCAAGTCATCAAGTAGTGATCAAGTAACAAGTAATTAAGGCCTTACGAGTAACCTTAAGAACTTATCAAGGAAACAGAAGGAGCAAAGGAAAAACAAGGAACTATACAGGCCTTACGAGTAACCTGTACAGTTCATTTCGACAGCAACAAATCCTTAAATAAGGATAGTAAACACCGTACCCAAGCTAGAGCGAGTGGGAGAGAAGCCAAGCATCTCCAGGAGTATCCAAAGTTAATGGTAGGCACGAGGATATATCCTACTGCCGAAATTCCAGGATCTATATATCCTGACGAATACCAATAATTGAGGAATATCCTGCCAAAGTCATAAAGCAAGAGCCATCTCAACGAGCATAGCGAAAGGGTGCAGAGGTGTGGAGCACAACTCAAGCATATGATACAGACCGAAACAATAATCGGCAACAGAAGCAAGAGGAAGGCAGGAAGCGACGACGAGGGATTCAAAGTAACTCACCAACGCTGTCCAAGTCCAGACCTACCGCAGAGAAACTTGTCATAACCAATCAAGCCCATAACGATCGCAAATAAACGTATTATAAAAAATCAAATCAATAAACAAACTGTTCTGATTTCACCGGGGCACAAAATAAATTTTGTTGTGCCGAACCTAGCCCAAGAGATATTATAAATATCCCGAAGGACGAGAAAGGATCGTTACAAATGGTTGTGAAATATTGACATTTTCCAAGTTTGTCTAATATTTCATCCATTACCGGTATTGGGAACTTGTCATCGACAGTAATCTCATTTAGACTACGATAGTCGATTACTAAGCGGAACTTTTGTTCCTTGGACGCGTCCTCTTTTTTAGGTACGATCCAGATTGGAGAACAACAGGGGTTCTATCATTTCATTAATCTGTTTATTGACTTCTTCGTCAAAGATTTGTGGGTATTTGTATGGGTGTTTGTATATTGGGTCCTCATGTTTTGTATGAATAGAGTGTTTTATTGTACTCGTAAAAGTCAAATTTTCACCTTCGCGGTACTGTATGTCACTGAATTCGTACAAGACTTTTTTGAGTTTTTGTGTTTCTTCGTTGTTTAAATGGTCGAGTCTATACTCATTGCTTTCTACTATTTCATTTTCAATTGCAAAATTTGTGTCTGGGTCCCTCTCTGTAGGTGGGTCCAAACATTCTATGTTATGTTCTTCTATTTCTTCAATATCTCTGAAATAAAATGTATAATTTCCTAGTTTTGCGTATTCTTCTTCATAATTTATCTGGGCTTTGCAGGCTTTTAGGAAAGTTCTGCCTATCAACATGTCGTATTTATTTGAAAATTTATGGATATAAAATTTTTGTTCTGTCGGACAAAGTTTGCTGGGTGCAAGGAAAATGATTTCTTTTAATTCTACTGCTCCTTCAATCATGTGAATTTTGGAATCTCCTGAATAGGTTTTGAAATTAAAAAAGTTTTCGGACATTATATTTATCGAAGATCCTGAGTCTACTACACATCTCAAAGGTTTATTGTTCATTGTTATTCTGATGAAGGACTTGTCTCTATCTCTTCTTCCGATTGATCCGAGGCATTCTGATGAAAATTTTCTGATGTGTCCATTTTGCTAATTCCACTATTACTTTCTCTTTGCCTTTTTGTAGGCTGGTTTGCTACATTATTTTTTGGATACCTATTTTGCTGCTGATAATTCATTGGATTTTGAGCCCGGTCAATATTTAATTTTTGTTGAAACTCTTGGAAAAGTTGTTGGTTTTGTGTATCGGATTGTTTTGTTTGAGACGGAGTACTATTGGGTACAAAGGGTTTTCCACCTTTTTGGTTTTGATTTTGGCTTTGATTTGATTTTCTGTTTTCTGTTATACTATTCTCGTATAACCCTTCTCTTTGAGCTACTTGTTTCAGCTTGCTAACTGTTGTTATATCATATCTAGCTAACGTCATAAATAATCTATCGGGTAATTTTTTATTTATTACATCTTTAATAGTGTTATTTAAAGCATTTGTATAAAGAACGGTGTTATTTGCATCGTTTTCAAGACTTAGTTTGTTTGTGATAATATAGGATTTGTCTTCTAATTCTGTTACAAACTTACGAAGGTTTCCTGTATAGTTGGTGTTGTAGAGGCGTCGAAGAAGTTCCTCACAAGGGGTCTGCGTCTTCAATTCATTGATGAGGAATGATCTTAGTTCCGGCCAGGTGTTGACTTGTCCAATTTGCGAGAGCCGTTGTGCCTCTCCAGTGAGCTGCATCTCGATTGCGCTGAACAGTATGTTATGTTGCCTTATATCATGGGTTGGATATAAGTGCATGATGAAATCTATCCTCCTTATGAATGACGTCAGATTCTCTGGTGCTCCATCATAGTTTGCCACCTGTCTTAATGAAGACAGTGCTTGATTGAGGTGGGCTTCGGTGAGTTCTAAGACCATTTTTGTTTTGTTGATTTTCTGGGTTTTTGGTGTTTTTGTGTTTTTTTTTTTTCGCACACAAATAGGCGTTTTTGTTCCACAATTGGAGTTTATTTTTGTAACACACAGTAGAGGAAATTTTTTCGCGCACAGTTGGCGTAAATATTTTCCACTGTTGTAGGCTTTTGAGCACTCCCCGTTAGTTCTTGATGTCGGATCGGATTTTTATAGTGATTATTCACTAATTCTATGTAACACACCGATAATAATTCTATGTGTCACACGGATAGAATAACAAGTTCACTTTTACCGATCCTACCGACTGCGCCAATTAAATATCTGGTCTTTCCAAAAGGGAAAAAAAGATATTGTTTGTTCGAGTTAAAAGCGGGGACTTTATTCGTTGAACGAAAACTTAAAACTGAAGTACAAAAATGTCTTATAGTAATATTTATAGGCTAAATTTGTGAGCCCTTAAATGGCGTGATCGATATTGATGTGATTTGATTGGCCCGAATTTTAATGCTGAATTAGCGTTCTCACGCTTTTGATTTTTGGGGGACAATTATTATTGCAAGTGTTCAATTGTTTATGAATAAAACGGATTTTATTGGCCTGTGTTTTAATTATGAGTTAGCGTTCACACGCTTTGATTTTAAGGGGGACAATTGTTATTGCAAGTGTCCAAGTGTTTATATAAAAAAACGGATGTTTACTTTAAAGTTATAAATTTTAGGGGGCGAAAAATTTATTAGTTATTGGGTATTGAAGCTGGATATATGACTATATAAACTTCGGCACAGCCGATGTTAGCTTCTTTGAAATTTTTTTTTTGTTTTGTTATATATATTATTTTTTTTTTTTTGTGTTTTATTTGTTAATCCTTCTTAGTCTATCCCTATGAACTTTTTGTTCTCTATTTTTCCTATTCTTTATAATTACATTATTATTTTTCTCTATACTAATGACCTCAAACGGTCCTATATAAGAAGATTCTAATTTATGACCTGTTTCATTCTTGAGATAAACTTGGTCTCCTATTTCTATTTTAAAATCTAATACTTTGCTGACATTTATTTCTTTTTGCTTAATTTTATTTTTTTCTGAAAGAATTCGAGCTTTCTTACACGCGTATTCTAATCTAAACTTAACTTCTTTAGAATAGTCTTCTATATTATATATTGGATCTATAGTATTAACGCTATTAAATTGAATTGGTAGGTTACTTTGTCTACCAAATACTAGTTCATATGGACAATAATTATGTGTTACTGATGGTGTTGTGTTAAAACAATACACGAAATACTGCAACCATATGTCCCAATCAGTTTTATCTACTGAAATATACGAATGTACACATTGAACATCCTATGACTTCTTTCAATGGTACCTAATGTCTGGTGGTGGTGTGCTGTAGACGTTATGTTGTCTATTTTTTAATACTTGCACAAGTCATTTATAATGGAATTTTTATATTCTGTTCCCATGTCCGTAATGAACGTCTTCATTGGACCGTACTTTAGAATAAAAAATTCGAATATGGCTTTTGCCACAGTTGTTGCACTTTTGTTTGTAACAGGAATTGCTACTAAATACTTTGTCAGGTCACATATTAATGTGATTGCGTATTCATTCCCATTTTCCGAACGTGGTAGTGGACCAATTGTGTCCACTATCACTCTGTCAAAAGCATATTGTTGAGTTTCGGTTATAATCATAGGTGATCGTGTATGTTTCGTCGTTTTCGACGTCAGGCATTTTGGACATTTATTAATGTTCTTGAATAGGGAATCCCGGAGAGAAGGAAAATAACCCAATCTTCATTCGTTGAATTCAAAATATGAACTGATTTTATTTACAAAAGTACGGAGTTTATATAGGAAATCTTAGGCTCTAGTAGGTAACAATTGTTCTTAAGGCGATCTTATTCTAATACGAGTCACACCCACGTATTCGGGGGTTGAAAAATTATTATTATCTTGGGCACGGCGTCGGCCACTTGACCTCCTGCCGTTGTGATCGTTTTGGGTTAGTTTACAATTACAAGTGTTTGTTCCCACAATATGTGTGGCTGATTGTAATTCTAATCATATGCTAGGTTAGTTGTTTGTGACAAAAGTACAGTTGTATTATATTTTTTTTAGTGTATCTGATTTGGTGAAGCCGCTTCAGATGGACACGGTGTTTATTCTTAAACAGTACTTTTTTACATATTTAGACATGTTTTTCCAATAATATCGTCTCTTTATTTTTGCAATTGTTTTATTTATGCCTGTATGACCTCCTTGAATTGGATCTTCATGGAATGTAGACAATATAGCTTCTTTTTCTTCATCGTTTTGGATGAGGGTCACCGGCTTGAGTAGCGCTACTCTTAAAAATTGTAAAATTTGATTGCCCATATTTTTGAAAGATTCTATTGAAATAGTTTTAAAGATCTTTTCGCTCGGTGCCACTTTGACTTTGGTGATACTAAGTATACCGGCTTCTTTTTCGAGCCTTTGAAAAAACTCAGGTACTCTACCGTAAAATCATACTCTTCTAATTCGAGTCGCATGCGTGTTAATTTAGAACTAGGATTAACCATAGAAAATAAATATGTTAAAGGTCTGTGATCAGTTTTAACTGTAAAGTGTTTGCCATAAATATATGGTCGAAAATGTGTTATTGCCCAATGTATTGCTGCTAATTCTTGTTCTGTAGTACTCTTATTGCTTTCACCTTTAGTGAATTCCCGTGATGCATATGCAACTGGGAGTTGGAGTAAATCATAGTTTTGAGTTAAAACTGCTCCACACGTGTGTTTGCTTGCATCCGTGATTATGCAAAATTCTTTGCTAAAATCTGGGTACTGTAATAAATTTGGTTCAACAAGTTTCTTTTTTAGATATTGGAATGCTTTTTCACACTCTGTTGTCCATTCAAATGGGACATTCTTTTTACATAATCTCGTTATGTGCCGTGAATATTCGGCGAAGTTTTTTATAAAACGTCTATAGTAATTGCAAAATGCAATGAATCTTCTATCGACTGGGTAATTATTGATGACGTCAAATTTTTTGTCATCTGGTAAGATTGCTTTATCTGTGCACCTATGACCTAAAAATGTCACTTCGTGCATAAAAAATGAACATTTTTCTGGATGTAATTTGAGATTATTTTTTGTACAGAGTTTGAAAACATCTGTTAAATTTTTAATTATATGTTGTTCAGAACAACCAATAATGATTAAATCATCCATATAAAGGAAAGCTTTTTTAGATATTGGAATGCTTTTTCACACTCTGTTGTCCATTCAAATGGGACATTCTTTTTACATAATCTCGTTATGTGCCGTGAATATTCGGCGAAGTTTTTTATAAAACGTCTATAGTAATTGCAAAATGCAATGAATCTTTTAGCGTTGACTGCGTCCGTAGGGACTGGGTAATTATTGATGACGTCAAATTTTTTGTCATCTGGTAAGATTGCTTTATCTGTGCACCTATGACCTAAAAATGTCACTTCGTGCATAAAAAATGACCATTTTTCTGGATGTAGCTTGAGATTGTTTTTTCTATAGAGTTTGAAAACATCTGTTAAATTTTTAATTATATGTTGTTCAGAACAACCAATAACGATTAAATCATCCATATAAAGGAAAGCTTTTTTAGATATTGGAATGCTTTTTCACACTCTGTTGTCCATTCTTTTTACATAATCTCGTTATGTGCCGTGAATATTCGGCGAAGTTTTTTATAAAACGTCTATAGTAATTGCAAAATGCAATGAATCTTTTAGCGCTGACTGCGTCCGTAGGGACTGGGTAATTATTAATGACGTCAAATTTTTTGTCTTCTGGTAAGATTGCTTTATCTGTGCACCTATGACCTAAAAATGTCACTTCGTGCATAAAAAATGAACATTTTTCTGGATGTAGTTTGAGATTGTTTTTTCTACAGAGTTTGAAAACATCTGTTAAATTTTTAATTATATGTTGTTCAGAACAACCAATAACGATTAAATCATCCATATAAAGGAAAACTTTCGAAGGCTCAAGGCCTGAGTATGCTATTGTCATCATTCTCTGAAATGAATTAGGCGCTATTTTTAACCCAAATGGTAATCGCGTGAAGCGATATGAACCATTGCTTGTTGAAAAAGAAAATACCACCAAAGAAACATATATTTGTTTCTAGGCTAGACCCTGTTGTCACATCTGATGATGTAATAGCCTATATTCGGAAGAAAGTTAACGTCTCGAATATTGCGGTGGAGAAGTTTAAATTCTCTTATTCTCGGGACATTTCGTCCTTTAAAATTAGTGTTTCTGCCAATATCTTCGACACCATATGTCGAGAAGATTTTTGGCCGAAACATATAATAGTTAAGGAATATACTGTAAAAAAGAAAAATCGGCAACCGATTCGCTTGCCAACAACAACAACTAATACTATTCCTGCCACATCAGCATCTGCTGGTGTGTCAAAAAACTAGCTTCGTCCCTTAACCTGGGTTACCAGAACGTTAGAGGACTGAAATCTAAACTTCCTAATCTCTATGTAGATAGTCTTTCTTTTGAGCATAACATTCTAGCTTTTACAGAGACGTGGCTTAAACCTGATATTGCTGATGCATCGGTTTTTCCCACAAACTTTTCTATATTCAGACGTGACCGGATTTCTCGCATAGGTGGTGGCGTTCTGATAGCTGTTGATGCTGCTTTATCATCTGAAATGATTCAATTTTCTAGTACCCAGGAGATTGAGTTTGTCGGTGTTAAAGTAAATTTTAAATCTTTTAATGCTTTTATATTCAGACGTGACCGGATTTCTCGCATAGGTGGTGGCGTTCTGATAGCTGTTGATGCTGCTTTATCATCTGAAATGATTCAATTTTCTAGTACCCAGGAGATTGAGTTTGTCGGTGTTAAAGTAAATTTTAAATCTTTTAATGCTTTTATTACTTGTTCCTATATTCCACCATTGTCAGACATGGTGGTATATTCAAATCATTTAGAGGCAATTCAGTTTGTCTCCTCTTTGGTTTCCAGTCAAGACATGTTCATAGTTTTAGGTGATTTTAATTTACCCGCTTTAGCATGGTCACAAACAGATGAATGTACCATGTTGCTGCCCTCTTTGTCACATGATTTTATTGATGGCCTTCTAGGCTTATCTTTATCCCAAGTCAATCCTGTCTTAAATTCTAATGGAAAATCGTTAGATCTTATTTTTGTATTGGATTCTTCTTATTGTGAGGTTTCTAGAATCGAACTATTTGTTCTTCCAGAAGACAAATTTCATCCTACATTAAATTTAAAAATTGATCTGCCCTTGCTTTCACCATTACTTGGTTCAAATGAGTTACTTCTAACTAGGTGCTTTCGTAAGACTGACTTCGCCAGCCTTAATGAAAACATTGCTACTACCGATTGGTCTTATCTGTAGAATTGTAGAGATATGAACTCAGCTGTTCGTTTTTTCTATGATACTATGAATGCACTCTTTGATATTTGTGTGCCTCTTGGTAGGCTGGAGCGGCTTAACAAACCTCCCTGGTTCTCTCGAGAGCTGTGCAATTTGAAAAATGTGAAGACACGATATTATAAGAAGTTTCAAAAAACACGTCGTTCATCAGACTATGCTCTGTATACAGTCGCTCGTTCAAAATTCATGATGCTTAATACACAATGCTATAAGAATTATCTTGAGCGGTGTAAGCTTCAGTTTTCTTCTGACCCTAAACAATTTTATAATTTTGTTTTTTTGCTGGACCCAAGATGCCGGCTCTAGTACAAATAATGCAGCTTTCATGGCTCTGGATGTCAAGGTAGCGGTCACAGGACCTAAGATAGCCGCTCTAGAACACCCAATGCTCATTTCACGGCCGTTTTAGTCAATGCTTTGGGCACAGGGCTAGCGATATTTGCTTTAGAGCGCCTAATTAAGGTTTTACGGTTTGAGAAGCCATGCTATCGGACGCAGGACCCAAGATACAAATAATGCAGCATTTTTGGCTATAGATGTAAAGGTAACGGTCACAGGACCTTAGATAGCCGCTCTAGAACACCAAATGCATTATTTCACAGCCGTTGGAGTCAAGGCTTTGAGCACAGGGCTCGCGATATTTGCTTCACAACGCCTAATGAAGGTTTTACGGCTCGAGAAGCTATGCTACCGGACGTTGGCCCAAGATACCGGCTCTAGTACAAATAATGCAGCTTTCATGGCTGTAGGACCTGAGATAGCCCCTCTAGAACACCCAATGCACATTTTACGGCCGTTTTAGTCAATGCTTTGGGCACAGGGCTAGCGATATTTGCTTTAGAGCGCCTAATTAAGGTTTTAGGGTTTGAGAAGCCATGCTATCGGACGCAGGACCCAAGATACAAATAATGCAACTTTTTTGGCTATAGATGTAAAGGTAACGGTCACAGGACCTTAGATAGCCGCTCTAGAACACCCAATGCATATTTCACAGCCGTTGGAGTCAAGGCTTTGAGCACAGGGGTAGCGATATTTGCTAAAGAACGCCAAACTGAGGTTTTACGGCTCAAAAAGCCATGCTATCGGACGCAGGACCGAAGATACCGACTCTAGTACAAATAATGCAGCTTTCATGGCTGTAGATGTCAAGGTTTTGGTCACAAGAACTAAGCCAGCCACTGTAGAACACCCAATGCATATTTCACGGCCGTTTTAGTCAAGGCTTTGGGCACAGGGCCCGCGATATTTGCTTCACAACGCCTTCTGAAGGTTTTATGGCTCAAAAAGCTATGCTAAACGTAAGACCTCTGTGCACCCATCTTTTTTGTCTTTTCAAAATAAAAAAGCGAGCACTGATCAGGCAATTGCCGATATGTTTGCGAGTCTTTTCAAAATAACTTATTCCTCAACGGAATATCGAGCAAGTCCGTATCCTTATCATTTAGAAAAGGCTAATTGTATTTTCAATCCAGTGATTGATGAAGGTTCTATTCTTAGCGAACTTAAATTAGTTAAACCCGTTTATTCTCCGAGGCCAGATGGTCTTCCTGGATGTGTACTCAGGTTCTGTGCAAACGCATTATGTAAACCCATTTTAAAATTGTTTCTATTGTCTGTCGAATCTTCCTCTTTTCCATCTATTTGGAAGGAGTCGTATATCATTCCTCTGCATAAAAATGGCAAAAAGTCCGAAGCCTCTAACTATAGGGGTATCTCAAAATTGTCCGCTATTCCGAAAGCTTTTGAGAAAAATATAACTTCTCAATTGCAACATTTTTGCAGCTCTATTATTTCGCCATCCCAACATGGGTTTGTGAAACGTAGATCTACAACCACTAACCTTTTAGAATTTACATCAATAATTATCAAGGGGTTCAAAAATGGTAAACAAACTGATGTCATATACACTGACTTCAGCAAAGCTTTTGATTCCGTTAATCATACCCTATTACTTTCGAAGCTGAGCGACATTGGGTTTCCACCCCTTTTCCTATAGAAAACAGAAGGTACTTTTTAAGTCTTCTTTTTCCGTTTCCATTCCTGTGACTTCTGGTGTACCTCAAGGTAGTCATCTTGGCCATCTGCTTTTCACACCATTCATTAACGATCTTCCATCAGTCATTATTCATTCGCGTGTGCTTATGTATGCTGACGATGTCAAGCTTTGTCTTACGTATAAAGATAAAGATTCATTTAGTCGGCTACAAGCTGATCTTAAAAACTTTCAATCCTGGTGCCAGTTTAATCTACTAAATCTTAACACTACCAAATGTAAGGTAATGACTTTTTTTCGTAACTCTCCTCAACTGGTCACTTATTTTCTAAACAATAGCTCTTTAGAACGTCTAAATAATATGAATGATTTGGGCGTACTTATGGACCATAAGTTAAATTTTAACACCCATATTTCCACCACGGTCTCAAAGGCCATGAGTGTCCTGGGTTTCATTAAAAGATGGTCAAAAGAATTCGATGACCCCTATACAACTAAAGTTCTTTTTACTTCGCTTGTCCGTCCTATTTTAGAGTATGGATCTTGCATTTGGTCACCTCAATATGAGTCGCACCAGATTAGACTTGAATCCGTTCAAAAGCAGTTCTTGCTATTTGCTCTTCGTGGCTTAAGCTGGGATCGCAATGTCAATTTGCCTTCGTATTCTAGTAGACTTCTCTTGATTAACCTTCCTTCCCTAACTAACCGTAGAACTATGCTTGGTGCAATTTTCATGCACAAGCTCCTAATTGGTGATATCGAGTTATTAGCTCAGGTAAATCTGTCGGTACCATGTAGACGGAGTAGACATCCTTTGATACCATTATCCCTTAGTCGTTGTTCTTCTAACTATGCCATGCATGAACCTTTTAGGGTCCTCTGCTCTGATTACAACCTTCTTTTCCCTGTAATCAGCTCAGAGTTTTCTATCAATAATTCTTGTGCGTGTATTCTAGCTTCTCCTATTATATCATCCCAAGTAACCATAGTTTGTTAAGATTCATTTCTAAGATTAATTTCTGTTTCTATTTTGGATTCTTGAGAACCCATTTTACTAAAAAACAAAGAAATTTGTCGTTTAGACCTGTTGTTAATTTAAGAAAAAAATTTTGAAAATGTGTAAGGTTTTACTATTCTATGTCTATTATTTCTACATCTGAGTCTGTTAAATCTATTGGTTCTGCACTCGATTCTGATATGTTTATCAGCGCAATTGAGTCCTTGAAAAGTTCGTGGACCCATCCGGGCACGTCTTTTCTTAAAGAAGTCTTAGCTAATAATCTACTATAAGCTACTTTTATGGATTTTTCCATAAGATCTACAATATTTTTTTGAAATTTGTAGTTGTGGGCTATCCAATACCTTATTTCCTTGTATTTATGATTTGTTTCACCTGATTGTATCAGGAAATCAAGGAAAGGTGAATATTTTTGGAGCTTTTTTGTTTCTGCTTTATCCATATTCTACACTACTCATTTTTTTTATATATATATATATATTTTATCTTTTGTTAAAAATTGTCTTGATTTATAGTTGCTTGTGTGCATATGTATTTTTTATATCTTATCTATATCATTAGCTTGGCTTAGAGCTCTTTTTGTTACACATTTATTATGTAGAGCTTTTTTTGTTACACATTTATTGTGTAATAGGTAAGCCTTATATAATACATATGCGCACAATATTATGACAATTATTAATAGTAGTATGTTCGTTAATCTCATATCGACATTTGATGATTCAATTTTATTTATGACATTTGCAGTGGAGTCCACTGATTTTGTTTCGATTAACCCCATTGTGGGTATAACGGATATATCATCAAATTTACTTATGCTATTATCGAACATACGTATGGGATTTTTGTTTTTATTTATTACAAGTATACAAAAATATGAAATAAAGTTCATAAAGACAGGTTAAAAGCTTTTGTTTAGCAATTACTTTAATTTTTTTTTTCATAAATTCATAAATTCATATTTGCTTGAATTTGATTTCTATTCGAAATATTAAAATTAAATTTTTATGGATTCATGCATATTTTTATTTTTTTTTTTTAAATTCTTCGTGATAAGAGAAAAATAAAATTTATCTCAACTGTGTCTTGCACAGCGAGCCAGAGACGTGGAAAAATTATAGAGAATGTGGTTGGCTCACAATTCAGATATACATTTCATTTGTTTTATTGTTTAAAAAAAAAAATTCTCCAACCACATTGTTAGTAATAGCCTAGCAGAAAGTTGGTAGTTCGCAAGTTGCACTTTCGTGCTCCAACTTGCTATTAAGCTTATAATTAGAATTATTAAATTAAAGGCAAGTTAAGGCTTGCGGCCCCCTTGCGTTTCTTTGCTCTTTGGCGAAGTTCAGCTTTCAGGATGTCAATACGCTCTATGCAGCGTTGTCGGTCTTCCTCCGTCTTCAGAGTGGCCAGTAAGTCTACTTCCAGCCTCTTCTGCTGGAGTAGCTTGTGTATTTGGCCTCCTCTTTTGGTCTTCTTTGGCTTTGGCTTTGTAGATTTTGTGCTGCGGGCCCGGTACTCAGCTATTGTGAGTGGGCGCGGTCCATCGTTGGGATACAGCTCTAACGTTTCTTCTAGCGTCGGTGCATCCCTTTGCTCGATAGGAGCAGATTCCGCAAAGGGAATATCTTCACTGTTCATTCGTGTTCCTTGTTGGTTGATTGGTTGGTTTTCTTTTGGTTCGCTTGATTTATCAGATGGTTCCAACCGCTGCTTCTGCTTTCTTCTGGGCTTTTATTCCAATTGATTTAAAATAAAATTTTCATAGATGTAGATTTATGTTCATGTTTTGTGTTGTGGTTAATATTTGCAGTTGTTGTTCTTCTGACATTAACGATGGTTTGATTTTTGCATTTGGTTTTGGTGGATTGGGCCTCTCATTGCTCTTCTGCCGTTGGTTGTTGCTTTTGTTAGCAGCTTTATGTTTCTCTCTTCGAACACAGAATATTTATAGCATGGAGAGTCCTTGTAGGTCCTTTAGGATCCTTTGTCACGGTCGCCATGTGATATACGCCAAGACCGGGTTCCTTTTATAAAAATAATAATCCAAGATGAACACGTCAGTGTGCATGCATATTCGTTTTCAGAATGATTCTTTATTCCAAATTATTATTTTGCTTAAGCTAAGTTTACATATATATTCTTATGCTGCGACTTATGCGACAGCTACAAAAGAGAGGGAGAGTGTCAGTACATACATACATACATATTGTTGGAGCGCATGCATCAAAGTGCTTGGTCAGCGGTCACACGCTGGCCTGGCTCTAGCTCATATTACGCTTGTGCATACAGTGCTTATGTGAATATATGTATGTGCATATACAAATGCACATACATATATGTTCATGCTTAATTGCATATTTATGTGAATATGTTTATGTGTATGCATCAATGTATACATATAAACATATTCAAGTGCACAATTATATTTTAATGCGTATATGTTTAATTGTTTATACTTGCAACAAAGTGTTACAAGTTGAGCTCATTGCATTGAATGATTATTTGCATGAATATACTACAGTAGAGTGATCAAATTTATTTTAAATTTTTGCCACGCCCTCTACCGCCCCCGCAAATTATATAAAACCGATTTTCTCAAACACTATAGCAACTAGAGACACAAAATTTAGTATGTATTTTTGCTTAGTAAATGCGCACATTTTGTATTTGTAAACATTTTGCCACGCCCCTTTCCGCCCCCGTAATTTGAAAAAACTCGATTATCTCCCGTAATTTTCTACCTTGCGCAATCAAATTTACCACACTTAAATTTGATAGTAATATCAAGCAAAATAACAAATTTGATAAAACAGCTTCCATGGCTGTAGATGACACGGTAGCGGTCACTGGACCTAGGATAGCCGCTCTAGAACACCCAATACACATTTCACGGCCTTTGGAATCAAGGCTTTGGGCACAGTTGAGAACGAATGACTTCAGAAGCCAAGATATCGGACGCAGGACCCAAGATACCGGCTCTAGTACAAATAATGCAGCTTTCATGTAGATGTAAGGACCTGAAATAGCCGCTCTAGAACACCCAATGCACATTTAACGGCCTTTGGAATCAAGGCTTTGGGCACGAGCGCCGTTTTTTACAATGAAAGTTTTACGGCTCGAGAAGCCAAGCTATCGGACACAGGACCCAAGATACCGGCTCTAGTACAAATAATGCAGCTTTCATGGCTGAGATGTAAGTAGCTGTACAGGACCTAAAATAGCCGCTCTAGAACACATAATGCACATTTCACGGACGTTGGAGTCAAGGCTTTGGGCACAGGGCTAGCGATATTTGCTTCAGAGCGCCTAATGAAATCTTTACGGCTCGAGAAGCCAAAGTATCGGACGCACGGTACCCAAGATACCGGCTCTAGTACCAAAATATGCGTAAATAGGTCCCAAGATACCGGCTCTAGTAAAATAATGCAGCTTTCATGGCTGTAGGACCTGAGGCCGCCTAGAACACTTAATGCACATTTCACGGACGTTGGAGTCAAGGCTTTGGGCACAGGGCTAGCGATATTTGCTTAGGAGCGCCTAATGAAATCTTTACGGCTCGAGAAGCCAAAGTATCGAGCACAGCCCAAGATACCGGCTAAAACCAGTTGTACACAGGCCCCAAGATACCGGCTCTAGTACAAATAAATGCAGCTTTCATGGCTGTAGATGCCAAGGTAGCGGTCACAGGACCTAAGATAGGCGCTCTAGAACACAATGCACATTTCACGGCCATTGGGTCAAGGTTTGGGCTTAACAGGGCTAGCGATATTTGCTTCAGAACGCCTAATGATGATTTTACGGTGAGAAGCCAAGATATCGGACGCAGGACCCAAGATACCGGCTCTAGTACAAATAATGCAGCTTTCATGGCTAAGTAAGGTAGCGGTTATAGGACCTAAGATAGCCACTCTAGAACACAAAATGCACATTTCACGGCCATTTGGAATCAAGGCTTTGGGAACAGGGCTAGCGATATTTGCTTCAGAACGCCTGATGATGATTTTACGGCTCGGGAAGCCAAGCTATCGGACGCAGGAGCCAAGATACCGGCTTTAGTACAAATAATGCAGCTTTCATGGCTGTAGATGTCAAGGTAGCGGTCACAGGACCTAAGATAGCCGCTCTAGAACACAAAATGCACATTTCACGGCCGTTGGAGTCAAGGCTTTGGGCACAGGGCTAGCGATATTTGCTTCAGAACGCCTAATGATGATTTTACGGCTCGAGAAGCCAAGGTATCGGACGCAGGACCCAAGATACCGGCTCTAGTACAAATAATGCAGCTTTCATGGCTGTAGATGTCAAGGTAGCGGTCACAGGACCTAAGATAGCCGCTCTAGAACACACAATGCACATTTCACGGCCGTTGGAGTCAAGGCTTTGGGCACAGGGCTAGCGATATTTGCTTCAGAACGCCTAATGAAGGTTTTACGGCTCAAGAAGCCAAGCTATCGGACGCAGGACCCAAGATACCGGCTCTAGTACAAATAATGCAGCTTTCATGGCTGAAGATGTCAAGGTAGCGGTCACAGGACCTAAGATAGCCGCTCTAGAACACGCAATGCACATTTCACGGCCATTGGAGTCAAGGCTTTGGGCACAGGGCTAGCGATATTTGCTTTGGAGCGCCTAATGAAGGTTTTACGGCTCGAGAAGCCAAGCTATCGGACGCAGGACCCAAGATACCGGCTCTAGTACAAATAATGCAGCTTTCATGGCTGTAGATGTCAAGGTAGCGGTCACAGGACCTAAGATAGCCGCTCTAGAACACACAATGCACATTTCACGGCCATTGGAGTCAAGGCTTTGGGCACAGGGCTAGCGATATTTGCTTTGGAGCGCCTAATGAAGGTTTTACGGCTCAAGAAGCCAAGGTATCGGACGCAGGACCCAAGATACCGGCTCTAGTACAAATAATGCAGCTTTCATGGCTGAAGATGTCAAGGTAGCGGTCACAGGACCTAAGATAGCCGCTCTAGAACACGCAATGCACATTTCACGGCCAATTGAAGTCAAGGCTTTGGGAACAGGATAGGCTAGGATATTTGCTTCAGAACGCCTAATGAATGAAGGTTTTACGGCTCGAGAAGCCACTCTATCAGACGCAGGACCCAAGATACCGGCTCTAGTACAAATAATGCAGCTTTCATGGCTGTAGGACCTGAGATAGCCGCTCTAGAACACCTAATGCACATTTCACGGCCGTTGGAGACAAGGCTTTGGGCACAGGGTTAAGCGATATTTGCTTCAGAACGCCTAATGAAGAGTTTTACGGCTCGAGTACCCACTCTATCAGACGCAGGACCCAAGATACCGGGTCTAGTACAAATAATGCAGCTTTCATGGCTGAAGATGTCAAGGTAGCGGTCACAGGACCTAAGATAGCCGCTCTAGAACACACAATGCACATTTCACGGCCATTGGGAGTCAAGGCTTTGGGCAATGCGATATTTGCTTTCAGGACGCCTAATGAAGGTTTTACGGCTCGAGAAGCCAAGCTATCGGACGCAGGACCCAAGATACCGGCTCTAGTACAAATAATGCAGCTTTCATGGCTGAAGATGTCAAGGTAGCGGTCACAGGACCTAAGATAGCCGCTCTAGAACACCCAATGCACATTTCACGGCCGTTGGAGTCAAGGCTTTGGGCATTGGGATAGTAGCGATATTTGCTTCAGAACGCCTAATGATGATTTTACGGCTCGAGAAGCCAAGCTATCGGACGCAGGACCCAAGATACCGGCTCTAGTACAAATAATGCAGCTTTCATGGCTGAAGATGTCAAGGTAGCGGTCACAGGACCTAAGATAGCCGCTCTAGAACACCCAATGCACATTTCACGGCCGTTGGAGTCAAGGCTTTGGGCACAGGGCTAGCGATATTTGCTTCAGAACGCCTAATGAAGGTTTTACGGCTCAAGAAGCCAAGCTATCGGACGCAGGACCCAAGATACCGGCTCTAGTACAAATAATGCAGCTTTAATGGCTGTAGGTGTCAAGATAGCGGTCACAGGACCTAAGATAGCCGCTCAAGAACACAAAATGCACATTTCACGGCCATTGGAGTCAAGGCTTTGGGCACAGGGCTAGCGATATTTGCTTCAGAACGCCTAATGAAGGTTTTACGGCTCGAGAAGCCAAGCTATCGGACGCAGGACCCAAGATACCGGCTCTAGTACAAATAATGCAGCTTTCATGGCTGTAGATGTCAAGGTAGCGGTCACAGGACCTAAGATAGCCGCTCTAGAACACCCAATGCACATTTCACGGCCTTTGGAGTCAAGGCTTTGGGCACAGGGCTAGCGATATTTGCTTCAGAACGCCTAATGAAGGTTTTACGGCTCGAGAAGCCAAGCTATCGGACGCAGGACCCAAGATACCGGCTCTAGTACAAATAATGCAGCTTTCATGGCTGAAGATGTCAAGGTAGCGGTCACAGGACCTAAGATAGCCGCTCTAGAACACGCAATGCACATTTCACGGCCGTTGGAGTCAAGGCTTTGGGCACAGGGCTAGCGATATTTGCTTCAGAACGCCTAATGATGATTTTACGGCTCGAGAAGCCAAGGTATCGGACGCAGGACCCAAGATACCGGCTCTAGTACAAATAATGCAGCTTTCATGGCTGAAGATGTCAAGGTAGCGGTCACAGGACCTAAGATAGCCGCTCTAGAACACGCAATGCACATTTCACGGCCATTGGAGTCAAGGCTTTGGGCACAGAGGGCTAGCGGATATTTGCTTCAGAACGCCTAATGAAGGTTTTACGGCTCGAGAAGCCAAGCTATCGGACGCAGGACCCAAGATACCGGCTCTAGTACAAATAATGCAGCTTTCATGGCTGAAGATGTCAAGGTAGCGGTCACAGGACCTAATATAGCCGCTCAAGAGCACGCAATGCACATTTCACGGCCATTGGTGTCAAGGCTTTGCGCACAGGGCTAGCGATATTTGCTTCAGAACGCCTAATGATGATTTTACGGCTCGTGAAGCCAAGGTATCGGACGCAGGACACAAGATACCGGCTCTAGTACAAATAATGCAGCTTTCATGGCTGTAGGTGTCAAGGTAGCGGTCACAGGACCTAAGATAGCCGCTCTAGAGCACGCAATGCACATTTCACGGCCATTGGAGTCAAGGCTTTGGGCACAGGGCTAGCGATATTTGCTTCAGAACGCCTAATGAATGATTTTACGGCTCGAGAAGCCAAGCTATCGGACGCAGGACCCAAGATACCGGCTCTAGTACAAATAATGCAGCTTTCATGGCTGTAGATGTCAAGGTAGCGGTCACAGGACCTAAGATAGCCGCTCTAGAACACCCAATGCACATTTCACGGCCTTTGGAGTCAAGGCTTTGGGCACAGGGCTAGCGATATTTGCTTCAGAACGCCTAATGAAGGTTTTACGGCTCGAGAAGCCAAGCTATCGGACGCAGGACCCAAGATACCGGCTCTAGTACAAATAATGCAGCTTTCATGGCTGAAGATGTCAAGGTAGCGGTCACAGGACCTAAGATAGCCGCTCTAGAGCACGCAATGCACATTTCACGGCCATTGGAGTCAAGGCTTTGGGCACAGGGCTAGCGATATTTGCTTCAGAACGCCTAATGATGATTTTACGGCTCGAGAAGCCAAGCTATCGGACGCAGGACCCAAGATACCGGCTCTAGTACAAATAATGCAGCTTTCATGGCTGTAGATGTCAAGGTAGCGGTCACAGGACCTAAGATAGCCACTCTAGAACACAAAATGCACATTTCACGGCCATTGGAGTCAAGGCTTTGGGCACAGGGCTAGCGATATTTGCTTCAGAACGCCTAATGATGATTTTACGGCTCGAGAAGCCAAGCTATCGGACGCAGGACCCAAGATACCGGCTCTAGTACAAATAATGCAGCTTTCATGGCTGTAGATGTCAAGGTAGCGGTCACAGGACCTAAGATAGCCGCTCTAGAACACAAAATGCACATTTCACGGCCATTGGAGTCAAGGCTTTGGGCACAGGGCTAGCGATATTTGCTTCAGAACGCCTAATGATGATTTTACGGCTCGAGAAGCCAAGGTATCGGACGCAGGACCCAAGATACCGGCTCTAGTACAAATAATGCAGCTTTCATGGCTGAAGATGTCAAGGTAGCGGTCACAGGACCTAAGATAGCCGCTCTAGAACACCCAATGCACATTTCACGGCCTTTGGAGTCAAGGCTTTGGGCACAGGGCTAGCGATATTTGCTTCAGAACGCCTAATGAAGGTTTTACGGCTCGAGAAGCCAAGCTATCGGACGCAGGACCCAAGATACCGGCTCTAGTACAAATAATGCAGCTTTCATGGCTGTAGATGTCAAGGTAGCGGTCACAGGACCTAAGATAGCCGCTCTAGAACACCCAATGCACATTTCACGGCCGTTGGAGTCAAGGCTTTGGGCACAGGGCTAGCGATATTTGCTTCAGAACGCCTAATGAAGGTTTTACGGCTCGAGAAGCCAAGCTATCGGACGCAGGACCCAAGATACCGGCTCTAGTACAAATAATGCAGCTTTCATGGCTGAAGATGTCAAGGTAGCGGTCACAGGACCTAAGATAGCCGCTCTAGAACACAAAATGCACATTTCACGGCCATTGGAGTCAAGGCTTTGGGCACAGGGCTAGCGATATTTGCTTCAGAACGCCTAATGATGATTTTACGGCTCGAATGAAGGTTTTACGGCTCAAGAAGCCAAGCTATCGGACGCAGGACCCAAGATACCGGCTCTAGTACAAATAATGCAGCTTTCATGGCTGAAGATGTCAAGGTAGCGGTCACAGGACCTAAGATAGCCGCTCTAGAGCACGCAATGCACATTTCACGGCCATTGGAGTCAAGGCTTTGGGCACAGGGCTAGCGATATTTGCTTCAGAACGCCTAATGATGATTTTACGGCTCGAGAAGCCAAGGTATCGGACGCAGGACCCAAGATACCGGCTCTAGTACAAAGAATGCAGCTTTCATAGCTGAAGATGTCAAGGTAGCGTCACAGGACCTAAGATAGCCACTCTAGAACACAAAATGCACATTTCACGGCCATTGGAGTCAAGGCTTTGGGCACAGGGCTAGCGATATTTGCTTCAGAACGCCTAATGAAGGTTTTACGGCTCGAGAAGCCAAGCTATCGGACGCAGGACCCAAGATACCGGCTCTAGTACAAATAATGCAGCTTTCATGGCTGAAGATGTCAAGGTAGCGGTCACAGGACCTAAGATAGCCGCTCTAGAACACAAAATGCACATTTCACGGCCATTGGAGTCAAGGCTTTGGGCACAGGGCTAGCGATATTTGCTTCAGAACGCCTAATGATGGTTTTACGGCTCGAGAAGCCAAGCTATCGGACGCAGGACCCAAGATACCGGCTCTAGTACAAATAATGCAGCTTTCATGGCTGAAGATGTCAAGGTAGCGGTCACAGGACCTAAGATAGCCGCTCTAGAACACAAAATGCACATTTCACGGCCATTGGAGTCAAGGCTTTGGGAACAGGGATAGCGATATTTGCCTAAGAACGCCTAATGATGATTTTACGGTTTAAGAAGCCAAGGTATCGGACGCAGGAGCCAAGATACCGGTTTTAGTACAAATAATGCAGCTTTCATGGCTGTAGATGTCAAGGTAGCGGTCACAGGACCTAAGATAGCGATATTTGCTTCAGAGCGCCTAATGCACATTTCACGGCCATTGGAGAAGTCCAAGCTATGTGCTTCAGAACGCCTAATGATGATTTTACGGCTCGAGAAGCCAAGTATATCAAGCTACCGGCTCTAGTACAAATAATGCAGCTTTCATGGCTGAAGATGTCAAGGTAGCGGTCACAGGACCTAAGATAGCCGCTCTAGAACACGCAATGCACATTTCACGGCCGTTGGAGTCAAGGCTTTGGGCACAGAGCTAGGTAGGTTTGTTTCAGAACGCCTAATGAAGGTTTTACGGCTCGAGAAGCCAAGCTATCGGACGCAGGATACAAGATACCGGCTCTAGTACAAATAATGCAGCTTTCATGGCTGAAGATGTCAAGGTAGCGGTCACAGGACCTAAGATAGCCGCTCTAGAACACAAAATGCACATTTCACGGCCATTGGAGTCAAGGCTTTGGGAACAGGGCTAGCGATATTTGCTTAAGAACGCCTAATGATGATTTTACGGCTCGAGAAGCCAAGCTATCGGACGCAGGACCCAAGATACCGGCTCTAGTACAAATAATGCAGCTTTCATGGCTGAAGATGTCAAGGTAGCGGTCACAGGACCTAAGATAGCCGCTCTAGAACACAAAATGCACATTTCACGGCCGTTGGAGTCAAGGCTTTGGGCACAGGGTTACCGATATTTGCTTCAGAGCGCCTAATGAAAGGTTTTACGGCTCAAGAAGCCAAGCTATCGGACGCAGGATACAAGATACCGGCTCTAGTACAAATAATGCAGCTTTCATGGCTGAAGATGTCAAGGTAGCGGTCACAGGACCTAAGATAGCCGCTCTAGAACACAAAATGCACATTTCACGGCCATTGGAGTCAAGGCTTTGGGCACAGAGCTAGGTAGGTTTGTTTCAGAACGCCTAATGAAGGTTTTACGGCTCAAGAAGCCAAGCTATCGGACGCAGGATACAAGATACCGGCTCTAGTACAAATAATGCAGCTTTCATGGCTGAAGATGTCAAGGTAGCGGTCACAGGACCTAAGATAGCCGCTCTAGAACACAAAATGCACATTTCACGGCCATTGGAGTCAAGGCTTTGGGCACAGGGCTAGCGATATTTGCTTCAGAACGCCTAATGATGATTTTACGGCTCGAGAAGCCAAGCTATCGGACGCAGGACCCAAGATACCGGCTCTAGTACAAATAATGCAGCTTTCATGGCTGAAGATGTCAAGGTAGCGGTCACAGGACCTAAGATAGCCGCTCTAGAACACGCAATGCACATTTCACGGCCATTGGAGTCAAGGCTTTGGGCACAGGGTTCTGAACGCCTGATGATTATTGAAGCCAAGATGTTTAACCAAGGGCTCTAGTACGCTTTGATACAAATATGTTTATGGCTGAAGATGTCAAGGTAGCGGTCACAGGACCTAAGATAGCCGCTCTAGAACACGCAATGCACATTTCACGGCCGTTGGAGTCAAGGCTTTGGGCACAGAGCTAGGTAGGTTTGTTTCAGAACGCCTAATGAAGGTTTTACGGCTCGAGAAGCCAAGCTATCGGACGCAGGATACAAGATACCGGCTCTAGTACAAATAATGCAGCTTTCATGGCTGAAGATGTGAAGGTAGCGGTTATAGGACCTAAGATAGCCGCACATTTCACGGCCATTTGGAATCAAGGCTTTGGGAACAGGGCTAGCGATATTTGCTTCAGAACGCCTGATGATGATTTTACGGCTCGGGAAGCCAAGCTATCGGACGCAGGAGCCAAGATACCGGCTCTAGTACAAATAATGCAGCTTTCATGGCTGAAGATGTCAAGGTAGCGGTCACAGGACCTAAGATAGCCACTCTAGAACACAAAATGCATTCATTTCGATGTTGAGTCAAGGCTTTGGGCAAGAGTAGCGATATTTTTGCTTCAGAACGCCTAATGAAGGTTTTACGGCTCGGGAAGCCAAGCTATCGGACGCAGGAGCCAAGATACCGGCTCTAGTACAAATAATGCAGCTTTCATGGCTGTAGATGTCAAGGTAGCGGTCACAGGACCTAAGATAGGCCCTCTAGACTCAATGCACATTTCACGGCCGTTGGAGTCAAGGCTTTGGGCACAGGGCTAGCGATATTTGCTTCAGAACGCCTAATGAAGGTTTTACGGCTCGAGAAGCCAAGCTATCGGACGCAGGACCCAAGATACCGGCTCTAGTACAAATAATGCAGCTTTCATGGCTGAAGATGTCAAGGTAGCGGTCACAGGACCTAAGATAGCCGCTCTAGAACACAAAATGCACATTTCACGGCCATTGGAGTCAAGGCTTTGGGCACAGGGCTAGCGATATTTGCTTCAGAACGCCTAATGATGATTTTACGGCTCGAGAAGCCAAGCTATCGGACGCAGGACCCAAGATACCGGCTCTAGTACAAATAATGCAGCTTTCATGGCTGAAGATGTCAAGATAGCGGTCACAGGACCTAAGATAGCCGCTCTAGACACGCAATGCACATTTCACGGCCATTGGAGTCAAGGCTTTGGGCACAGGGCTAGCGATATTTGCTTTGGAGCGCCTAATGAAGGATCGAGAAGCCATTCTATCGGACGCAAGACCCAAGATACCGGCTCTAGTACAAATAATGCAGCTTTCATGGCTGAAGATGTCAAGATAGCGGTCACAGGACCTAAGATAGCCGCTCTAGAACACAAAATGCACATTTCACGGCCATTGGAGTCAAGGCTTTGGGCACAGGGCTAGCGATATTTGCTTCAGAACGCCTAATGATGATTTTACGGCTCGAGAAGCCAAGCTATCGGACGCAGGACCCAAGATACCGGCTCTAGTACAAATAATGCAGCTTTCATGGCTGAAGATGTCAAGGTAGCGGTCACAGGACCTAAGATAGCCGCTCTAGAGCACGCAATGCACATTTCACGGCCATTGGAGTCAAGGCTTTGGGCACAGGGCTAGCGATATTTGCTTCAGAGCGCCTAATGAAGGTTTTACGGCTCGAGAAGCCAAGCTATCGGACGCAGGACCCAAGATACCGGCTCTAGTACAAATAATGCAGCTTTCATGGCTGAAGATGTCAAGGTAGCGGTCACAGGACCTAAGATAGCCGCTCTAGAACACAAAATGCACATTTCACGGCCATTTGGAGTCAAGGCTTTGGGCACAGGGCTAGCGATATTTGCTTCAGAACGCCTAATGATGATTTTACGGCTCGAGAAGCCAAGCTATCGGACGCAGGACCCAAGATACCGGCTCTAGTACAAATAATGCAGCTTTCATGGCTGAAGATGTCAAGGTAGCGGTCACAGGACCTAAGATAGCCGCTCTAGAACACAAAATGCACATTTCACGGCCATTGGAGTCAAGGCTTTGGGAACAGGGCTAGCGATATTTGCTTCAGAACGCCTAATGATGATTTTACGGCTCGAGAAGCCAAGCTATCGGACGCAGGACCCAAGATACCGGCTCTAGTACAAATAATGCAGCTTTCATGGCTGAAGATGTCAAGGTAGCGGTCACAGGACCTAAGATAGCCGCTCTAGAACACAAAATGCACATTTCACGGCCGTTGGAGTCAAGGCTTTGGGCACAGAGCTAGGTAGGTTTGTTTCAGAACGCCTAATGAAGGTTTTACGGCTCAAGAAGCCAAGCTATCGGACGCAGGATACAAGATACCGGCTCTAGTACAAATAATGCAGCTTTCATGGCTGAAGATGTCAAGGTAGCGGTCACAGGACCTAAGATAGCCGCTCTAGAACACAAAATGCACATTTCACGGCCATTTGGAGTCAAGGCTTTGGGCACAGGGCTAGCGATATTTGCTTCAGAACGCCTAATGATGATTTTACGGCTCGAGAAGCCAAGCTATCGGACGCAGGACCCAAGATACCGGCTCTAGTACAAATAATGCAGCTTTCATGGCTGAAGATGTCAAGGTAGCGGTCACAGGACCTAAGATAGCCGCTCTAGAACACAAAATGCACATTTCACGGCCGTTGGAGTCAAGGCTTTGGGCACAGGGCTAAGCGATATTTGCTTCAGAACGCCTAATGAAGGTTTTACGGCTCGAGAAGCCAAGCTATCGGACGCAGGACCCAAGATACCGGCTCTAGTACAAATAATGCAGCTTTCATGGCTGAAGATGTCAAGGTAGCGGTCACAGGACCTAAGATAGCCGCTCTAGAACACGCAATGCACATTTCACGGCCATTGGAGTCAAGGCTTTGGGCACAGGGCTAGCGATATTTGCTTCAGAACGCCTAATGATGATTTTACGGCTCGAGAAGCCAAGCTATCGGACGCAGGACCCAAGATACCGGCTCTAGTACAAATAATGCAGCTTTCATTGCTGAAGATGTCAAGATAGCGGTCACAGGACCTAAGATAGCCGCTCTAGAGCACGCAATGCACATTTCACGGCCATTGGAGTCAAGGCTTTGGGCACAGGGCTAGCGATATTTGCTTCAGAACGCCTAATGAAGGTTTTACGGCTCGAGAAGCCAAGCTATCGGACGCAGGACCCAAGATACCGGCTCTAGTACAAATAATGCAGCTTTCATTGCTGAAGATGTCAAGATAGCGGTCACAGGACCTAAGATAGCCGCTCTAGAACACAAAATGCACATTTCACGGCCATTGGAGTCAAGGCTTTGGGCACAGGGCTAGCGATATTTGCTTCAGAACGCCTAATGAAGATTTTACGGCTCGAGAAGCCAAGCTATCGGACGCAGGACCCAAGATACCGGCTCTAGTACAAATAATGCAGCTTTCATGGCTGAAGATGTCAAGGTAGCGGTCACAGGACCTAAGATAGCCGCTCTAGAACACAAAATGCACATTTCACGGCCATTGGAGTCAAGGCTTTGGGCACAGGGCTAGCGATATTTGCTTCAGAACGCCTAATGAAGGTTTTACGGCTCGAGAAGCCAAGCTATCGGACGCAGGACCCAAGATACCGGCTCTAGTACAAATAATGCAGCTTTCATGGCTGAAGATGTCAAGGTAGCGGTCACAGGACCTAAGATAGCCGCTCTAGAACACAAAATGCACATTTCACGGCCATTGGAGTCAAGGCTTTGGGCACAGGGCTAGCGATATTTGCTTCAGAACGCCTAATGATGATTTTACGGCTCGAGAAGCCAAGGTATCGGACGCAGGACCCAAGATACCGGCTCTAGTACAAATAATGCAGCTTTCATGGCTGAAGATGTCAAGGTAGCGGTCACAGGACCTAAGATAGCCGCTCTAGAACACAAAATGCACATTTCACGGCCGTTGGAGTCAAGGCTTTGGGCACAGGGCTAGCGATATTTGCTTCAGAACGCCTAATGAAGGTTTTACGGCTCGAGAAGCCAAGCTATCGGACGCAGGACCCAAGATACCGGCTCTAGTACAAATAATGCAGCTTTCATGGCTGAAGATGTCAAGGTAGCGGTCACAGGACCTAAGATAGCCGCTCTAGAACACAAAATGCACATTTCACGGCCATTGGAGTCAAGGCTTTGGGCACAGGGCTAGCGATATTTGCTTTGGAACGCCTAATGATGATTTTACGGCTCGAGAAGCCAATCTATCGGACGCAAGACCCAAGATACCGGCTCTAGTACAAATAATGCAGCTTTCATGGCTGAAGATGTCAAGGTAGCGGTCACAGGACCTAAGATAGCCGCTCTAGAACACAAAATGCACATTTCACGGCCATTGGAGTCAAGGCTTTGGGCACAGGGCTAGCGATATTTGTTTCAGAACGCCTAATGATGAGGTTTTACGGCTCGAGAAGCCAAGGCTATCGGACGCAGGACCCAAGATACCGGCTCTAGTACAAATAATGCAGCTTTCATGGCTGAAGATGTCAAGGTAGCCTGATGATGATTTCACGGCTCGGGAAGCCAAGCTATCGGACGCAGGACCCAAGATACCGGCTCTAGTACAAATAATGCAGCTTTCATGGCTGAAGATGTCAAGGTAGCGGTCACAGGACCTAAGATAGCCGCTCTAGAACACCCAATGCACATTTCACGGCCGTTGGAGTCAAGGCTTTGGGCACAGGGCTAGCGATATTTGCTTCAGAACGCCTAATGATGGTTTTACGGCTCGAGAAGCCAAGCTATCGGACGCAGGACCCAAGATACCGGCTCTAGTACAAATAATGCAGCTTTCATGGCTGAAGATGTCAAGGTAGCGGTCACAGGACCTAAGATAGCCGCTCTAGAACACAAAATGCACATTTCACGGCCATTGGAGTCAAGGCTTTGGGCACAGGGCTAGCGATATTTGCTTCAGAACGCCTAATGATGATTTTACGGCTCGAGAAGCCAAGGTATCGGACGCAGGACCCAAGATACCGGCTCTAGTACAAATAATGCAGCTTTCATGGCTGAAGATGTCAAGGTAGCGGTCACAGGACCTAAGATAGCCGCTCTAGAACACCCAATGCACATTTCACGGCCGTTGGAGTCAAGGCTTTGGGCACAGGGCTAGCGATATTTGCTTCAGAACGCCTAATGAAGGTTTTACGGCTCGAGAAGCCAAGCTATCGGACGCAGGACCCAAGATACCGGCTCTAGTACAAATAATGCAGCTTTCATGGCTGAAGATGTCAAGGTAGCGGTCACAGGACCTAAGATAGCCGCTCTAGAACACAAAATGCACATTTCACGGCCATTGGAGTCAAGGCTTTGGGCACAGGGCTAGCGATATTTGCTTCAGAACGCCTAATGATGATTTTACGGCTCGAGAAGCCAAGCTATCGGACGCAGGACCCAAGATACCGGCTCTAGTACAAATAATGCAGCTTTCATGGCTGAAGATGTCAAGGTAGCGGTCACAGGACCTAAGATAGCCGCTCTAGAACACAAAATGCACATTTCACGGCCATTTGGAGTCAAGGCTTTGGGCACAGGGCTAGCGATATTTGCTTCAGAACGCCTAATGATGATTTTACGGCTCGAGAAGCCAAGCTATCGGACGCAAGACCCAAGATACCGGCTGTAGTACAAATAATGCAGCTTTCATGGCTGAAGATGTCAAGGTAGCGGTCACAGGACCTAAGATAGCCACTCTAGAACACAAAATGCACATTTCACGGCCATTGGAGTCAAGGCTTTGGGAACAGGGATAGCGATATTTGCTTCAGAACGCCTAATGATGATTTTACGGTTTAAGAAGCCAAGGTATCGAACGCAGGACCCAAGATCCCGGCTCTAGTACAAATAATGCAGCTTTCATGGCTGTAGGACCTGAGATAGCAGGTTTAGAACACCCGAAACACGTTTCACGAACGTTGGAGACAAGGCTTTGGGTACAGGTTTACCGATATTTGCTTCAGAGCGCCTAATGAAGGTTTTACGGCTCAAGAAGCCAAGCTATCGGACGCAGGATACAAGATACCGGCTCTAGCACAAATAATGCAGCTTTCATGGCTGAAGATGTCAAGGTAGCGGTCACAGGACCTAAGATAGCCACTCTAGAACACAAAATGCACATTTCACGGCCATTGGAGTCAAGGCTTTGGGCACAGGGCTAGCGATATTTGCTTTCAGAACGCCTAATGATGATTTTACGGCTCGAGAAGCCAAGCTATCGGACGCAGGACCCAAGATACCGGCTCTAGTACAAATAATGCAGCTTTCATGGCTGAAGATGTCAAGGTAGCGGTCACAGGACCTAAGATAGCCGCTCTAGAACACAAAATGCACATTTCACGGCCATTGGAGTCAAGGCTTTGGGCACAGGGCTAGCGATATTTGCTTCAGAACGCCTAATGATGATTTTACGGCTCGAGAAGCCAAGGTATCGGACGCAGGACCCAAGATACCGGCTCTAGTACAAATAATGCAGCTTTCATGGCTGAAGATGTCAAGGTAGCGGTCACAGGACCTAAGATAGCCGCTCTAGAACACAAAATGCACATTTCACGGCCATTGGAGTCAAGGCTTTGGGCACAGGGCTAGCGATATTTGCTTCAGAACGCCTAATGATGATTTTACGGCTCGAGAAGCCAATCTATCGGACGCAGGACCCAAGATACCGGCTCTAGTACAAATAATGCAGCTTTCTTTAGGACTTGAAGATAGGCTTAGAACACAATGTTTCAGGTTGAGTTGGGGGTTTAGTCAAGGTTTGGGTAGCGGTTACAGGACCTAAGATAGCCGCTCTAGAACACAAAATGCACATTTCACGGCCGTTGGAGTCAAGGCTTTGGGCACAGGGCTAGCGATATTTGCTTCAGAGCGCCTAATGAAGGTTTTACGGCTCGAGAAGCCAAGCTATCGGACGCAGGACCCAAGATACCGGCTCTAGTACAAATAATGCAGCTTTCATGGCTGAAGATGTCAAGGTAGCGGTTACAGGACCTAAGATAGCCACTCTAGAACACAAAATGCACATTTCACGGCCATTGGAGTCAAGGCTTTGGGCACAGGGCTAGCGATATTTGCTTCAGAACGCCTAATGAAGGTTTTACGGCTCGAGAAGCCAAGCTATCGGACGCAGGACCCAAGATACCGGCTCTAGTACAAATAATGCAGCTTTCATGGCTGAAGATGTCAAGGTAGCGGTCACAGGACCTAAGATAGCCGCTCTAGAACACAAAATGCACATTTCACGGCCATTGGAGTCAAGGCTTTGGGCACAGGGCTAGCGATATTTGCTTCAGAACGCCTAATGATGATTTTACGGCTCGAGAAGCCAAGCTATCGGACGCAGGACCCAAGATACCGGCTCTAGTACAAATAATGCAGCTTTCATGGCTGAAGATGTCAAGGTAGCGGTCACAGGACCTAAGATAGCCACTCTAGAACACAAAATGCACATTTCACGGCCATTGGAGTCAAGGCTTTGGGCACAGGGCTAGCGATATTTGCTTCAGAACGCCTAATGATGATTTTACGGCTCGAGAAGCCAAGCTATCGGACGCAGGACCCAAGATACCGGCTCTAGTACAAATAATGCAGCTTTCATGGCTGAAGATGTCAAGGTAGCGGTCACAGGACCTAAGATAGCCGCTCTAGAACACAAAATGCACATTTCACGGCCATTGGAGTCAAGGCTTTGGGCACAGGGCTAGCGATATTTGCTTTGGAGCGCCTAATGAAGGTTCGAGAAGCCATTCTATCGGACGCAAGACCCAAGATACCGGCTCTAGTACAAATAATGCAGCTTTCATGGCTGAAGATGTCAAGGTAGCGGTCACAGGACCTAAGATAGCCACTCTAGAACACAAAATGCACATTTCACGGCCATTTGGAGTCAAGGCTTTGGGCACAGGGCTAGCGATATTTGCTTCAGAACGCCTAATGATGATTTTACGGCTCGAGAAGCCAAGCTATCGGACGCAGGACCCAAGATACCGGCTCTAGTACAAATAATGCAGCTTTCATGGCTGAAGATGTCAAGGTAGCGGTCACAGGACCTAAGATAGCCGCTCTAGAACACAAAATGCACATTTCACGGCCATTGGAGTCAAGGCTTTGGGCACAGGGCTAGCGATATTTGCTTCAGAACGCCTAATGATGATTTTACGGCTCAAGAAGCCAAGCTATCGGACGCAGGACCCAAGATACCGGCTCTAGTACAAATAATGCAGCTTTCATGGCTGAAGATGTCAAGGTAGCGGTCACAGGACCTAAGATAGCCGCTCTAGAACACAAAATGCACATTTCACGGCCGTTGGAGTCAAGGCTTTGGGCACAGGGCTAGCGATATTTGCTTCAGAACGCCTAATGAAGGTTTTACGGCTCGAGAAGCCAAGCTATCGGACGCAGGACCCAAGATACCGGCTCTAGTACAAATAATGCAGCTTTCATGGCTGAAGATGTCAAGGTAGCGGTTATAGGACCTAAGATAGCCACTCTAGAACACAAAATGCACATTTCACGGCCATTTGGAATCAAGGCTTTGGGCACAGGGCTAGCGATATTTGCTTCAGAACGCCTAATGATGATTTTACGGCTCGAGAAGCCAAGCTATCGGACGCAGGACCCAAGATACCGGCTCTAGTACAAATAATGCAGCTTTCATGGCTGAAGATGTCAAGGTAGCGGTCACAGGACCTAAGATAGCCGCTCTAGAACACAAAATGCACATTTCACGGCCATTGGAGTCAAGGCTTTGGGCACAGGGCTAGCGATATTTGCTTCAGAACGCCTAATGAAGGTTTTACGGCTCGAGAAGCCAAGCTATCGGACGCAGGACCCAAGATACCGGCTCTAGTACAAATAATGCAGCTTTCATGGCTGAAGATGTCAAGGTAGCGGTCACAGGACCTAAGATAGCCGCTCTAGAACACAAAATGCACATTTCACGGCCATTGGAGTCAAGGCTTTGGGCACAGGGCTAGCGATATTTGCTTCAGAACGCCTAATGAAGGTTTTACGGCTCGAGAAGCCAAGCTATCGGACGCAGGACCCAAGATACCGGCTCTAGTACAAATAATGCAGCTTTCATGGCTGAAGATGTCAAGGTAGCGGTCACAGGACCTAAGATAGCCGCTCTAGAACACAAAATGCACATTTCACGGCCATTGGAGTCAAGGCTTTGGGAACAGGGATAGCGATATTTGCCTAAGAACGCCTAATGATGATTTTACGGTTTAAGAAGCCAAGGTATCGGACGCAGGACCCAAGATACCGGCTCTAGTACAAATAATGCAGCTTTCATGGCTGAAGATGTCAAGGTAGCGGTCACAGGACCTAAGATAGCCGCTCTAGAACACAAAATGCACATTTCACGGCCATTGGAGTCAAGGCTTTGGGCACAGCTAATTTGCACATTTCACGGCCTTGGAGTCAAGGCTTTGGGCACAGGGCTAGCGATATTTGCTTCAGAACGCCTAATGATGATTTTACGGCTCGAGAAGCCAAGCTATCGGACGCAGGACCCAAGATACCGGCTCTAGTACAAATAATGCAGCTTTCATGGCTGAAGATGTCAAGGTAGCGGTTATAGGACCTAAGATAGCTACTCTAGACAACAAAATGCACATTTCACGGCCGTTGGAGTCAAGGCTTTGGGCACAGGGCTAAGTAGCTTTGTTTCAGAACGCCTAATGAAGGTTTTACGGCTCGAGAAGCCAAGCTATCGGACACAGGACCGAACATACCTGCTCTAGTACAAATAATGCAGCTTTCATGGCTGAAGATGTCAAGGTAGCGGTCACAGGACCTAAGATAGCCGCTCTAGAACACAAAATGCACATTTCACGGCCATTGGAGTCAAGGCTTTGGGCACAGGGCTAGCGATATTTGCTTTGGAACGCCTAATGATGATTTTACGGCTCGAGAAGCCAAGCTATCGGACGCAGGACCCAAGATACCGGCTCTAGTACAAATAATGCAGCTTTCATGGCTGAAGATGTCAAGGTAGCGGTCACAGGACCTAAGATAGCCACTCTAGAACACAAAATGCACATTTCACGGCCGTTGGAGTCAAGGCTTTGGGCACAGGGCTAGGTAGCTTTGTTTCAGAACGCCTAATGAAGGTTTTACGGCTCGAGAAGCCAAGCTATCGGACACAGGACCGAACATACCGGCTCTAGTACAAATAATGCAGCTTTCATGGCTGAAGATGTCAAGGTAGCGGTCACAGGACCTAAGATAGCCGCTCTAGAACACAAAATGCACATTTCACGGCCATTGGAGTCAAGGCTTTGGGCACAGGGCTAGCGATATTTGCTTTAGAACGCCTAATGATGATTTTACGGCTCGAGAAGCCAAGCTATCGGACGCAGGACCCAAGATACCGGCTCTAGTACAAATAATGCAGCTTTAATGGCTGTAGGTGTCAAGGTAGCGGTCACAGGACCTAAGATAGCCGCTCTAGAACACAAAATGCACATTTCACGGCCATTGAAGTCAAGGCTTTGGGCACAGGGCTTTACAGGGCTAGCGATATTTGCTTCAGAACGCCTAATGAAGGTTTTACGGCTCGAGAAGCCAAGCTATCGGACGCAGGACCCAAGATACCGGCTCTAGTACAAATAATGCAGCTTTAATGGCTGTAGGTGTCAAGGTAGCGGTCACAGGACCTAAGATAGCCGCTCTAAAACACAAAATGCACATTTCACGGCCATTGGAGTCAAGGCTTTGGGCACAGGGCTAGCGATATTTGCTTTGGAACGCCTAATGAAGGTTTTACGGCTCGAGAAGCCAAGCTATCGGACGCAGGACCCAAGATACCGGCTCTAGTACAAATAATGCAGCTTTCATGGCTGAAGATGTCAAGGTAGCGGTCACAGGACCTAAGATAGCCGCTCTAGAACACAAAATGCACATTTCACGGCCATTGGAGTCAAGGCTTTGGGCACAGGGCTAGCGATATTTGCTTTAGAACGCCTAATGATGATTTTACGGCTCGAGAAGCCAAGCTATCGGACGCAGGACCCAAGATACCGGCTCTAGTACAAATAATGCAGCTTTCATGGCTGAAGATGTCAAGGTAGCGGTCACAGGACCTAAGATAGCCGCTCTAGAACACAAAATGCACATTTCACGGCCATTGGAGTCAAGGCTTTGGGCACAGGGCTAGCGATATTTGCTTCAGAACGCCTAATGATGATTTTACGGCTCGAGAAGCCAAGCTATCGGACGCAGGACCCAAGATACCGGCTCTAGTACAAATAATGCAGCTTTCATGGCTGAAGATGTCAAGGTAGCGGTTACAGGACCTAAGATAGCCACTCTAGAACACAAAATGCACATTTCACGGCCATTGGAGTCAAGGCTTTGGGCACAGGGCTAGCGATATTTGCTTCAGAACGCCTAATGATGATTTTACGGCTCGAGAAGCCAAGCTATCGGACGCAGGACCCAAGATACCGGCTCTAGTACAAATAATGCAGCTTTCATGGCTGAAGATGTCAAGGTAGCGGTCACAGGACCTAAGATAGCCGCCTCTAGAACACAAAATGCACATTTCACGGCCGTTGGAGTCAAGGCTTTGGGCACAGGGCTAGCGATATTTGCTTTCAGAACGCCTAATGAAGGTTTTACGGCTCGAGAAGCCAAGCTATCGGACGCAGGACCCAAGATACCGGCTCTAGTACAAATAATGCAGCTTTCATGGCTGAAGATGTCAAGGTAGCGGTCACAGGACCTAAGATAGCCGCTCTAGAACACAAAATGCACATTTCACGGCCATTTGGAGTCAAGGCTTTGGGCACAGGGCTAGCGATATTTGCTTCAGAACGCCTAATGATGATTTTACGGCTCGAGAAGCCAAGCTATCGGACGCAGGACCCAAAA